>APFE030143814.1:196239-225471 GCA_000404065.3 Pinus taeda | reverse complement strand
AAAACCTCCTGGAGGTGCCCCAATTGTCTCTCTCAAAAAAAAAAAAACAAGAAATAGACCTAATCTCTATTGAATAATTGCAGGTTGCAGGGAAGACATCGCAGGTTAGGAGGATCGCCAAAAACAAGGACAGTGGTCAACACCAGGCTAAAAGCATCCCTCACAAACAATTCCTCCATGACCACTCCCCTTTCCTAAGATTTGATCACAATCGGGTTAAGATTTCATCTTCTACAGGAAGTTTTGTGCCTTCTACAGGAAGTTCTGTGTTTTCTACAGGAAAGTTCTATGTCTTCTATAGGAAGATCCTGTAGAACCTACAGACAAGCCAAAATTGATCTCGGGAGAGAATTTGAAGGTTGGGAATCTGCCTGCTAGGCCTGCAAACACCCCTGTTTCCGTCTATCACCATATGCCACCCTTTTTCATCTTTTTACACCTCCGTTGCACTAATCCTGTTATTTGTTCTTGCACAGTCACACAAAAAATACCATGTTTTCTTCATACTGCCAACAAGAGCTTTTAATGACAAATCAAGCAGTAGTGTCTCGCTCACCATACCTGTCAATCTCCATTTGGACTCCTCATCAGCCAAACCCCTCGTCAGCAGTATAGCCCTGCTCATTTTAGCTTGCATTCCAGGAGGAGAAGTAGCTAAAGGACATCCTACAGGAATCCTGTAGCAGCTAATCCCTTTGGAAGACATACTCTAGAGACAGGGACAGCCGAAAATGAAAAAGGAGACATGCAAAGGGCTCATCTTGAACATGAGAATACCAACAACAGCTGAGGCCAAGCATCCAGTGTGCATGCAGCGACAACAAACAATGGAATGGATTCCAAAACACATGCATGCAGCATCAACGAATGAAGGGATGGGTTCCAAAACCCATGCATGAAGCACCGACAAACGAAGGAGTGGTTCCAAGACCCGAATTCTACATAATGCGGTCGTGACCACATAGGTAAGTGCCTAAACTCATTCGTTAATTGCATAAACTATATTTTAAAAGCTGCATGCCTATGGAAATGGTTCGGATTGAATGGAATCAGTGGCCAGTCAACTGGCCATCCTCAGCTAGTTAAATAGCCTCGTGGGATCCAAACAAGCCCCGTTACATTCAAAATTGCCGACGAAATGTGCAGCCAGCACGTGGGGAGTGTCCATTCAGGGAGAAATCGTCGAGACTGGTAGTGGTGGTGGCGGATAACGGCAGAGGGGAGGTGATGGCGGTCAGAAACACGCAGAGAAATTATGGTCGTGATGTCGGATCAAAGGTCCAGTCCAGCCACCTCATCCCCTCCCCACGAATCACACCGCAATTAAAAGATGCCCGGCTGAAACTTAAACCACCTTTTGTTCATTTTGTACTTGCAATGTCCTCGACTGGAGTACGCGTCCTCTGCTTCCAAAAACTGTTAACCAGTCGTCCTCCACCGGTTTTTCTGCCTGTTTTCGAAAATCTCCCACGTATCGGGCTCACTCAGAGGCGCAGTGACATTCTACAGGAACCGGGGGGTCTTCTACAGGAAGAGTTCTACAGGAAAGACTACACAGCTTTCCGGAGTGGGAAATACGGGGATTTTTCGTCGAATTTGGAGCTCCAAACGAGGTAGGCTCAAAAAAATCTTCTATGCATGTGTTTGTGCAAGGTGGTGAATTGAATGGCATCGGATTGGAAAATCATAGAAAAATCTTCCTATGTATTGGAAGTAAAACATTTGCCTGTGTATTGCACTAAGTGCCCCAGTTTTTCTGCATCAAAATTCTCCTCCACGTTTCCTTTTTAAAATTCTCCTGTAGGGAAGATATATGCAGATGTGGAGGCCAGCCTGTGTGTGGAAAAATTTTTGAATTTGCATATCTGTCTGTCTGCTAGGAAGAAAACTTGATCCCTATGCTCCATCTATAGAAACAAAATTCTTCCTTTCATAAACAGACAGTCGAGTTCTGGGTGACAGAAGTCTTAAAACCAGGGAATGTTGCTACTTGATATTGGACACTCGAGAAATTCCTTCTTGGGTCAGGGGAAACCATAAACAACATTTCCTTTTTTGATTAAAGCATAAAAAGAGCACTCTTACCATGCCAAGAGGATTCATAAGGAAAGAACCCTCAGACTCTAGCAAACTGCACGAGCATCCTGAGGTGGTGGACCTTTTCACCCGAGCCAATTGGATATCCTTCTTTCACAAAATTCAGGATCATGATGAGGAGATAACTGAAGAATTTTTAATGTCCCTAAGACCTCAATCAAAGACACATGCCACAGTTAGGTTTAGGGCTTTGACCCTAGAAATTACCCCTAAGCTCATCAATCGAGTTACTGGTCTACCATTAGGGCTCCCTTGGAGCAAAGAAGAGAGGTCATTGGGCCAAGCTGCCAAGAAAACATTCTTTCTACCCGAGGAACATCCTGTAGAAGACAAAAATGGGGTTAGGAGAACCAGCTTGCCTCATCTCTGAAGTGAAGTGAGTTTCCAAATTATGAAGTAAATTACATGTGAAGGGAGGTTTAGCATCATCTATGGTTATCATTTTAGGTTGTTGTGTGAACTAAGACATCAGATTGATTTACCTCCAGCAAAGAAACTGAGCATTCCTTATTTTCTTCTACAGTCACTAATTTAATGTGGTACAAAATTAAATGAAGGGATCCCAGATCAGTTGGCCCATCATGGGCTCATCAAAATATTGGTGGAAGATGCCTTGCACACCTACACTGTCCCCATATATTGGAAAGTCTTCTGAAACATATCTAGGGATGACAATATTAGAATCTTGGCCGAAAACATTACCCCATCCGGCAGTGGGAGGAAGTAGAGAGAAAAGTATGGTTTCATGACCAAGAAGAGGACATCACCTCAAAAGCCTTGGATGTTAGAGAGACAGTGAAGGCAATCAAAGATGACGAGCTAGATTAGTTGCTCAGAGGATGAGCAACCCATTTAGCAGGGGGGTGATGATGAGCCCCAAAAATGGGTAACTTATTGGGCTCATTTTGCCTATTATTCTCGATTAATCCACCATTCTTCATAGTTTATGCATGCTTTTGAGTATATTTATGTTAATTGAATGAATGAGAATAGTCACTTGACCTGGAAGTCTAATACGTGCTTATTGCAGATTTTTGGACAACTTGTGGACCAAGGTCAAGCATTTATGAGCTAGTTGATAGCCAAATACGAGGGAACAAGGTTGAGGATTTGTAGGAAGGGTGTCTCCTACACTAAATGGCCCCTTCCTCAAGTTCTCCACCATCAGCTCGAAGTTCAGCAACCCACCAAAGATGATTCCCAAGGGCAGCCAAGCAGCTTTTGTAAAGTGGTTGATTACTTGCAGTTTGAGCAGCCAAGCCCCTTGAGTTAAGGAGGGTTGTTGGAGGTCCTTGTAGTGCATAAGTAGGAAGGCTTCCAGCCTTTATAGTTTACTTTTGGGAACATTTTGTATTTCGCACTTTAGTGCTGCTTTGCCTTTCAGCTCATTTTGGAGCTTTTACTGTAAACATTTTTTGTGACATGGTTATTTTTTGAGTAATGGAGATCAGTTTCATTTTGCATCAACTCTGAGCTTCTTCTTAGGAGCCTGTAGCTCTTGGGGTTGGGCCCAACCCAAGTGCCAGGACCTCCTCTGTGTACTGTTATATGTTTTTGTTGTATTCATAGAATAATTTCTGCTAGTAGATTAAAATATTGCTTGGTTACCTAGGTCATTTTTTATGACTGAAATAGCTTTTCATGTTTCAGATTGTTTTGATAGGTTGGTAACAGAAATATCTTCGAAAAATGCCATCAAACAACCCTTGATCTCACCTTTCCCTCCTTGGGACCATGATCTGAGACCAAGGCATCCTTGCTGCCACAAAAACATTGTTCTTGCTTCTTCATGCAATTGCTAGTGTTAGATTCTTAGTTGCAAAAGCTGGTACCAGTTGTGATTACATGCTTAGATCCATTCTTTCTTAGTTTTCATAGTTATCTTACATGATTTTCTACCAATAAATTTCTGTTCATCATGGTTTCTAGTTTCTAGGTCAAATTAGGTCAAAATAGCTAGATATTTGTTTTGCACAGTCTTTGTTTGGTCAGTTTTGGAAAATAGTGTGCAAATCACCTATGATACCTTCTTGCCTACCCTTCCTCCATCAGACAACCTGCTCCAACTGCCCTAACTCAAATTCTTTCCCTTCATTTGCCACATCTTCCCACTTTGCCTAATTTCCATACCTTTGTGCAACCTTGCTCCTTCTATCCTTAAACTAAATCCAACCACCTTAATCACTCAGCTTCATTAACTAGGTCCTAGACCTCTTCACACCCTCACCCAACCTCCATCTCCACTTTTCCACCTTTCTTCCACCATCAACCCTCCAAAATTCCCTTTCGGAACATCCTGTAGAACCCTTGCAGACTTCCTGTAGAAGTTCACGAGAGCAATTTTTCGAGATCTGAACACTGTGAAACTCTCTCGAAGGGTGCTAGGGATCCCTTAGGCCCTCTTCTCACCTTCCCAAGCTCCTGCAAGTGCCTACTCCATTTCCTTTCGCCAATCAACTTCTACACAGTCAAAAACAGTTAAAGCACATGCATAATAATTCTACAAGATTACTCAAAAATACAAAAAGATGTTCCTTTTTTTATTTCACTTCAAAAGTAGCTTAGAAACATGCACTTTACCTTCCCAAGAGTCAATGGCATCCATTTCTGTAGCTTTCATCCTTTTTCTTGCACCAGTAGGGTTAGTCGGTAAAACTAGGGTTTTCATTTCCTTTAAGCTTTCAGCTTCTTTCTACAAGTAGATTAGCCTCCTTTGAGTTAGCTTTCATCCATCATAGTTAAAAGCTTATTCTAAAAGCTCATAGAAGTTGGCTTAAGCTCCTAGTGGACTTGTGCCATCTGATCCAGTGACAGTGTGTGGCAAGAGCTAGTACTTGTGCATATAACATCGTCGCTTCCAAGTTTGTTACGAACTATTGGGTTGATAAGATTAAAGAAGGGAGCCCCAGGAGTTGCAGCATTATTACTGCAATATTGGAGCCCACCAGATCACCATCTCTTTTGTCGATCATACACTTTCACTTGGTTGTTCTACCCTTTCTTGAGGAACGTTTGCGATGATTGGTCTTATTAGCCAACCTCTTGACCTTTACATGTTTTGAGTAGTTCCATCATCACCAGAACTAGTTGCTATCATTTATACCACTCATTCTTCCAAATGGAGTCATCTTTTAGCTCTTTTCAGAATACAAAAATATGAAAAGATTTTCGAGTGCTTCTCGTTTCGAACTCGTTAAAGTAAATGAATTGACATCTACTCATTATAAGTTTAACCCTCTTCCAGACTGAGATAGACTAGATACAAAAAAGGAATACCTTAGTCGAACATGGCTAAGAGGTTCTCTTGAGTATTTTTTTCTACCTTTTCGGACTTAAGAGACTATCTACAAAAGGGGATATCTGGAGTTTTATTTTCCGCCTATTTTTCAATCTCTCTAAACATGAAAAAGGTGTCGAGTTTGTAGAAAATTGATGTAGGTTAACCTGATAATGCAATATAAACCAAAGCATAATACTATAACTTACTTCTACTATGAATTTGTAGAAGCTTAAAGATCAAGCTGAACAATATAACCAGAAGAAGAAGAATCGATGCACAATACACATGAAAATACTTTGGGGAAAGCCTCAGCTAAAAACCCCACTATCTGTATTATTACACGAGGTGGAAATACATAGGAATCATACAAAGCCTTAGCTTTCACAGCTAGCCAAGTCTTAGTACAATCCTCACAGATGCTCACAGGCAACCTTGGATTCTCTCCAGCCTTCCTCTCTGCTCTCCAAGCTCTTATTTCCTTACGCTGTTCCTTGTGGATGATCTTCACCTCACCAAGTGGAACACTCTCTCTCACACTGTCAGAACTGCGCAATCTTCAAGGAATGATTCCTTGACTGCATGCATAAGTTTTTTTTATAAGAAAAACACATGCAAATGATAGTACATTGTCCTTGACTTTAATCTCAATTGGGTCTTTCTCATAATAGACATGCATGAGTTTCTGATGAGAATCTTCAGTTAACTGGAGTAGCACTGTTGAGTGCAGCATGCATCAACTGCCTGTTAATTCAGCATTAGTTCATCAAACAGTTTGGAACTAATTTATTTGGACTTAACTCAGTAAAATTAGTGTAACTAATTACAACTCAAATATAACTCAATCTATATCTCCTTAATTTAAGGGATAACTCTTTCATTGACTTCAGAAAGACTTCTAACTTGAATTTCTCCAACTAATTAATTCAAATCGAATTAATTAATTATTTCCAAGTAGTTGTTAAGACTAAATTCGATTTTAATTCACAATTTAATTCAAGGACAAATTAAATTGGAATATTCTTGTTTCCATATTTCAACACTTCCTCTCAACAAGAAAGGGACTATCTGCCACCCGGATCCTGTCTCTATGGAACTCAAATTTACACTTTGACAATGCCTTTGTCAAAATGTCAGCATCTTACTCCTTTGTCGAAATACACTGCAACATCTCATGATCCTCTTGACCTGTGAAAAGCCACAGGCAACAAATCTTTCCTTATGCTTCTCCACACTACCATCAGCATCTTGCTTTACCTTGTAAATCCAACGGGAACTCACAATCGACTTGTTCTCCAGTCTCGGAACCACGTCCCAAACACTGTTATGAACTATGGAGTCATACTCCTCCACCATAGCATCAACTCAAATTGGTTGCTACACTTCTTCCTCAAAGCAAGATGGCTTGGTCTCAACACATTCCCCAACAAGGGCCATATATCTAGTGTACCTCTCAGGTGACCTCCTCTGTCTGCAGTGAGAAGATGGTGCTCCCACATTCTCTCTCGCATCCTCCAACAATATGTTAGCTTCTCTTGTGTGCTTCCGTCCATCTCTGGAAGACTCTGCTTGAGTGTATGTCTCCACTCGTGGAACCTCTATATGTGGCTACTCTGCATCAATCTGAGGCTCCCCCTCCTTAGGAACCAACAGTTCCTCCATAGCCTATAGTTGGAGCTCCCTCTCAAGGGAAGCTCGCATGGCCTTCTGCTCATAAAACTTGAGATCTCTATGAACCATTGTCCTCCTACTGGTAGGAAAGTACACCCGATAGTTGTGAGGTGTATCAGTGTACCCCATAAATATCCCCAATCCTGTTGTCGGCTCAAGCTTCTTCCATGCATCCTTTGTTACATGGCAATATACCGATGAGCCAAAGATCCTGAAGTGACCCACATCTGGTCTCTTACTGAGAAATATTCCTCTAATGTCTTCATCCCAAGTATGTGATGCAGGCTTCTATTATGCAAATAGACCGCTGTGTTGCATGCCTCAACCCACAAGTGAAGTGGTAGGCCTTGGTCATGCAGCATTGCCTATGTTTCCCCTACAATAGTTCTGTTCTTCCTCTCGGCCACCCCATTCTGCTGTGGGTTATGAGGTGTCGTCGACTCTCATTTAATTCCTTCCGTTGCACAGAAGTCCTTAAACTCTTGAGAGAAATATTCTCCACCGTTGTCACTTCTCAAGGCCTTGATCTTCTTCCTTGAATCTTTCTCGACCAAAGCTTTGAACTCACAAAACATTATGAAAGCTTGGTCCTTCTTCTACATGAAATAAATCCAGCATTTATTAGAATATTCATCAATGAAAATCACATAATACCTTTGCTTTGCTGTGAATGTCGTCGAGAATGGTCCACACAAATCAGTATGAACTTACTCTAAGATAGCCTCTGCTCGACCGTCTTGATAATGAAAGGAAGACTTTGTGTACTTTCCCAAGGTACAACCTTTGCATGTGTCAACTTGATCAAGTTTACCTTTGGGAAGTCCTATAGATATATGCTATATTATCTTCAAAGCCCCATGATGCAGATGGCCCAACCGCCTGTGCCACAACTCACCAATGTCTTGGCTTTGCACCAATTCTACTTTAGTACTTAATCCTCCACAATCATATACCTCTAGTTTATAGAGATTATTCACCTGAATCCCTATCCTCTTGGTCTGACCCGTGGCTATGTGTCTTAGGAATGCCTTTCCTTTACTAAAGGCAACATCGTAGCCTTTGTCCTCCAACATCGTGGCTGATACCAAGTTCTTCTTTAGTCCATGCACATATTTCACATTTGTCAAGGTGATAGGAGCTCCCTATGAAAAGCAACCGTGCCCACTCCTGAAACACTATACCTTTCGTCATCACCCATCTCTATGCACATCTTGAGGTCTTTCTCCTCCAAGGAACTGAATAAATTTTTATCACCAGTCATGTAGAATGAGGCTCCACTATCAAGATACCAAACACAACCCATCATCAATGACACCATGCATGTGATGAGAATAAAGTCCATTTCAAATTGAGAGGCTAATGCCTCACCTTCTGATCCTTCCGAGGATCCCTTATTTGACTTCTTCAATGGGCAATTAGTCGCATAATGTCCCATCTTATGACAATTAAAGTATCTTACTTTAGACATGTCACCCTTCTTCCCTCCATAGGAATATTTCGATTTGAAATGAGAAGCCTCCCCCCTCCCTTTCCTTGCCTTACTTGCTAAGGCCAGATTTTCTTCATCATCATCCTTGGATGAAGAACCATCTCGTGTGCTCCTCCTAATCTCCTCCTGCATCAGATTCGACAACAGTCATTCCCAATTCAGCAGTTTCTTCCTTCCATTCATAGAGTCTTGGTATCTATTCCAACACTTTGGAAGGCCAAGGAGAGCGAGGCTCACCATATCATCATCGGCAGTAGTTATTCCCACACTGCCAAGCTCATCTTTGCAGGTGGTGAGCTTGTTCAGATATGTGGAAATAATATCACCCTTCTCCATCTATATTCTTCGAAGCTTATCCTTGAGTGCCAATTTCCTCTGGTCGTTAATGTTCTGGTAGAGGTCCTTCAATGTATTCCACATTGAAAATGGAGTATCCTTCCCATGGAGACTTGAGACAATATGGTCTCGAACTCCCTCAAGGATGATCCGTCTTGCCTTCGCCACACACTCTTTCCATTCAGCCAACTCTTGTGCATTAGTTGAAGTTGGCTTTTGGATTTCTTGATTAATGAATTCCTTCAATCAATTGTGTTCTAATACAGCCTCCATTCTATCCTTCCATGCTATGTAATTCGAGCTACCTTCCAAGGCATACTCGAGTTTCAAGCCATAAAACGCCATTGGCCAACCTTGAAGTATGATATGAACTCGATTTGCACCTGCAACCCCGAACTTCAAACTTCGAATTCTCTTCCCAATATACTATTCATAGCTCCGATACCATGTATAAAATTTCTACAAATCCAGCGCTGATACCATGTAGAAAATCTAATGTAGGTTAACCCGATAATGCAATATAAATCAAAGTAGAATACTATAACCTACTGCTACTATCAATTTGTGGAAGCATAAAGATCAAGCTGAACAATATAACCAGAAGAAGAAGAATTGATGCACAATACACATGAAAATACTTTGGGGAAAGCCTCCGCTAAAAACCCCACTATCTATATTATCATACAAGGTGGAAATACATAGAATCATACAAAGCCTTAGCTCTCACATCTAGCCAGCTCTCAATACAATCCTCATCGATGCCCATAGGCAATCTTGGCTTCTCTCCAACCTTCCTCTCTGCCCTCCAAGCTCCTATTTCCTTATGATGTTCCTTGTGAATGATCTTCACCTCACCAAGTGGAACACTCTTTCACTCACTGTCAAAACTGCACAATCCTCAAGGAATGATTCCTTGACTACATGACTGATAGTACATTGTCCTTGACTTTAATCTCAACTTAGTCTTTCTCATAATAGACATGCATGATTTTCTGATGAGGGAATCTTCAGTTAATTGGAGTAGCACTAGTTGAGTGCATGCATGCATCAACTGACTATTAACTCACCATTAGTTCCTCAAATAGTTTGGAACTAATTTAACTGGACTTAACTCAACAAACTGAGTTAACTAATTACAACTCAAATATAACTCAATCTTATCTCCTTAATTTAAGGGATAACTCTTGCATGACTTCATAAAGACTTCTAACTTGAATTTCTCCAACTAATTAATTCAAATCGAATTAATTAATTATTTCCAAGTAGGTTTTAAGACTAAATTCAATTTATAATTCACAATTTAATTCAAGAACAAATTAAATTGGAATATTCTTGTTTCCATATTTCAACAGAGTTACCTCTTCGTCAGACTCATAAAACTTAAACAACGCATGACTTGTCACCATGGCGAGACCAAGTTACTCCTTCTTAGGTCTCATTAAAATTACTAGGATGGATTCGTTTGAAGGATGAACTTATATGACAGGAATACGGTATCATCTTCAAGCTTTTGTAAAAATAGAGAGGTACTCACTAGCAATAGCAGGGGGGGAATGAAAGAGAATATATCTTATATTTTTTGTAAAGGTGGCATGTTTCTCTTGAACATGACACTTATCTATTGCTCGTGTCAAGTTTGGGTTATCCTCACTTCATCACTTGCCTTCCTAAGTTTTGGAAATCCATTTGCCTCTGATTCGATCACCCCTATTGTCACCATGACCTCTGATCCCATTTTGAGCCAAATGCTACCAAACTCTGGAGTCATGTTGTCGATATGTTCAAGAGAAGTCCTATCTACAAAGTCAAACTTCCTATACTTATTTTACCCTCTCTACAACAATCTTCAATCACTCCTATTATTTTGAGATATCCTATGTTTCGTGTCAATGATGTGGGAAGCATTATGACCCTCCTTCGATGGATCACTTCCTGTCGACTTCAACTCATTATCTAGGAAGATGATCTAGAAACTCCCTTTCAGTACCTTGGAGCTTACATGCCTCAATGACAATTTCTTGGTGTTCGACGATAGGCTTACATCATTGGCCTTTGATCGATGATTCTGCAAGTGTTCGACTTCAACTCACCTATTCACACTTGTATATTATGATGGTGTACCTTGAGGACCATCATCACTATTGGTGGTTTCTCTCGTGCATGTTAACGACTTACATCATTGACTAGTAATCAGGGGGTATATCATGTTCAACCTCGACACATCTATTCACATGGTAGAATTCTTACATTGATCATATCGGGATAAATATGAAGACCCTGGATCTTATCTGTCAAAGTACATGCTACGAGGAGTTATTGAGTATTCATGATTATATACATGATCCCTTTTAGCCGGATGGTTGAATCCATGTTATGGATCCATAAACATGATCCTTTTAGTCAAGTGACTACATCCATGTCGTGGATCCATGCACATGATCCTTTCTGGTTGGATGGTTGCACCCATGTTATGGATTCATGTATCGTTAAATGCCTATTCATAGATGTATCATTAAGCATGTCTATATTAGAGATGTCAGATATGTATATTGTATCATGTTTGATTTGCAGATCTCCTGACAGTGTATTTTTGGGTCCTTGCCTTGACTCGTAAAGCATTTCAACCATCACCTTCTGTTCTGAATTCATAATTTAAGGGGCATTTGTTATACAGTAATTTATTGCACTCCCTGTCTCATACCCTAAGCTGTCAAACTTTGCCCGAAATGTCGCAAAGTGACAAAATTTGCTAGTGTTCTCACTATGAAACACATATAGAAACATCCCTGAAGAATAGAATAAAAACTGCCCTAAGTCAATTTTGGAGAATTTTTCTTCAAACCCTAGTTTTTAGGACCAGCACACTTTGCACTACTATTGGCCTGTGTTAATGGCATGTTGCAGCATATTTACCTAGCGCTTCCAGCACAAATTTTGATATGAAAACCCGTGTTGAACCTCTTCTGGAAGTCTTTCCTAAAGTGGAGGAGAAGCTTTGCTTGCTATAATCTTCAAGAACAATGAACCTGATGTTATTGTATAGAGATATGATTGAGCTCTCCCATTTTGCGTCCTTGATCCTACCTTTAGGGATCTTCCCCATGAGATGTGGACCTTTCTCCCTCTTTTGTGGATCCCTAACTCCCTCTTCCATCCTATAAATCAAGTCCCTTCCATCCCCAAATGGTTGGTCATTTCTTGCTTGCATTCCTATGCCCAAATGTTGTCCATCTAACTAAGGAGAAGGAGTGCTTGAATGGTCTTGGCTTGGACTTGGAAATCCACTACAAAGGAGGTCTCCAACATCAAGGCAATGGTTGCATGCTTCCTTTTTTTATTCATTAATATATACATCAGGTGTTTAGTTTCCATAAATGTCTAGATATTTATTCATTTAGCATGATGCTCCTTGATCTGTCATTTAGTTTATGTTTAAATTATACTATGTATTCTCTTATATCTCTTGTTGTCTTTTGATCTCTCTTGCAGGTATTGTGACGCAAGGAATAGCAAGGAGCGAGCCTGGAAGCTAAGGGATTGAGATCTGTTAATTTATGGTATGTTCTATGCTTAGAGCAATTTACTTTTCTTTCTTATTATTATTCACAGATTAGAAATCACATGTGCATAAGTAAAGTGTAGATAGTACATTAAACGATCAACAGAAAACAAGCCAAGACAAGAGACACAAGATGTGCCAGCTAGCCAGGGACAAACCCCACAATATGTGGGGAAACCCTTTGATCAAATCTTATTTTATCTTCAATAATTCAGTAGAGAGAAATAGTACAACAAATCTGATTTATATCAGCAATAGCAAACCCTAGATCAACAGCGTCAATATTAGTGGCTTCATCATCAAAACTAGGGCAGTCAATATCTCGCAAACCGACCGTCGAATTGGCTTGATTCCACCACCAAAAAATGTGGCCTTCAGAGGAGGTCCAAATGAACCTGCAACACAGTTTAGAGGAGGAGATATGATGGTCAACGCTGGTCAAACTTTGAATCTGCAATTGCAGCTTCAGGTTTAGCAACTTCCTTCCACATGTGTGGGAGAAGAGTCACCAACTGTGCAGGAGAGAAGATACTCTTTTCTATGCTGGAGAGAGAGAGAGATGTGATGAGTTGAGTGAGTCTAAATGAGGAAAATTCCTCTTGTATTTATACACATTCAATGATATTTGAATAGATGCGATTGTTGGGCTTTTGAGCTTGCATGAGTTGTTGGTAGGCTTGATAATAATTCCATAATCAAAATAAATTCATATCTCCATAAATACTTATCGGAATCCGATGATATTTAGATAAATCCTACACCTCTCGATGAGAGGAGTCTAATAAAAATATTATCAGCCATGAATAAGATAACCCACATGGAGTTTGGCCCTAGTTGCCAATTTTAACACTCCCTCTCAACTAGGGAGAACTCCATCTGCAATCTATCTGTTGGTCACTATTATTCATCCATCAAATGCACTGCCCTCTACAGCTTGACCCTTGCCCTACTCTGCTCTATTCTTCCTATTCTACTTTGTCTTGTTCTGCCCTGTACTTGATCTATACTGTTCTACTCTGTTTTGTTCTGCCCTATACTAATCTGCACTTCTCTTGTTCTATTCTGCTCTACTTTGTTCTGTTTTTCTCTGCTTTTGTATGAATTATGAAGAAGAAGAAATGATCGAGGATGCATCATACTGACTCAAAGTCAGTCTTAGAGTATGTACTGTTATTCCCGGACCAATCTCAACCAACCTGAAGTCAGCGTCATAATGAGTACAACTCCTACCACTAGTCCCAGACCAGTATCATCCTCCACTAACTTGAAGTCAGTCTCAGAGTGCATACCACTGGTCCCAGACCAGTCTCAACCGACCTGAAGTCAGTGTCATAGTAGGTACCACTCCTACCACTAGTCCCAGACCAGTCCTTCACTAACCCGAATTCAGTCTCAAAGTATGTACCACTAGTCCCAGACCAGTCTCAACCGACCTGAAGTCAGCATCATAGTGGGTACAACTCCTACCACTAGTCCCAGACCAATACCATTGATCCCAGATCAATGAAGGTCATCCTAGATTAGGGAGTACAGTAGATACAACAATGCATCCATCGGTACTACTATGGTCCCTAACTTCATTTCCCTGCTCATTGATCAAATGAGAGGTACTTTGCATGAGTCCCTGACTGCATGGGTAGGATGCCTCGACATGAGAACTTAATCAATCCTGTCCTCACAGGAGAAATAATCATCCTGCTACAATTGCCATGGAGAACACATCCTCTAGACCTCACAGGAGAAAAAATCATCCTGCTACACAAGAGATCCAATCATCTTGTCCACAGGAAAGTGAATCATCTTGTCCATAGGAGAGCGAATCATCCTGTCCCACAAGAGAGTGAATTATCTTGTCCCACAAGAGAGCGAATCATCCTGTCCATAGGAGAGCGAATCATCCTGTCCACAGGAGAGCGAATCATCCTATCCCACAAGAGAGAGAATCATCTTGTCTCACAAGAGAGCGAATTATCTTGTCCACAGGAAAGAAAATCATCCTGTCCACAGGAAAGCGAATCATCCTGTCCCACAAGAGAGCGAATCATCTTGTCCCACAAGAGAGTGAATCATCTTGTCTACAGGAGAGCGAGTCATCCTGTCCACAAGAGAGCGAGTCATCCTGTCCCACAAGAGAGCAAATCATCTTGTCCACAGTGCACACCACCAAGGGAGGGTGAGTCACCCTTTGGTCGCATGTTGTTCTAGTGAGAACTGCAAGCCCCTAGAGCTCCCAGAGCTCAATTTATGCAACATGCAGGGCCCTTTTACAAGGGTCTCCTAATGACTCCAAGTCATTCGGGAAAATCACAAATTTGATCTTTCCCCCGAGGCTTTGTCAAAATTTCAGTGACCTGTACATCAGTCTCAATGTGATGGAGCCTCCTTGCTCATCGACTTACCATATCCCAGATAAGGTAGCATCTGATGTTTATCTACTGGAGAAATCATTGAATACAGGATTCCTGAATCCCACCTCTGGTTGTCACAGAGAATCACAGTGGTATTCATCATATGTACAAACAGCTCACTGAAGAGTTTTCATAACTAGACTGCGTCATAAGAGGCCATACTAGCAACAATGTATTCTACCTTGGCAGTGCTTAGAGCCACTAACTTCTGCTTCCTACTCATCCAAGATATCAAGGTAGATTCCAAAGAGAACTAGCACTAAGAAGTGATCTCCACACTGCTTGCTCACTCAGCATTCAAATAATCATGCAATTTCATATTTCCAGCAATGTATCTCAATCCATGAGAGATTGTGCCCCAAAGATATCTCAGAATATTCTTGGCATCAATCCAGTGAGACTCGATCAAATATGAGCTCACCATGCTCACTGCAAAACATATGTCTAGATGGAGGTTCACCAAGAACATAAATGTGAATGAAACTCAGAGGCATTTCTTAAATCTGGTCCGACATCACTACCATATAACTTCTGAAAGTTAAGATCCTCGAGGTAGTCACAGGCTTGCAGTCCACCATACCGAATCTTTCCAATATCTTCACCACATATTCCTTGAGATAGGAAATTCCCTTGGCTTCTGCCAGACTTCAAGTCCTAGGAAAATAGTGCATCAGTCCTAGGTCCTTCATTTCAAATTCAGAAGCCAACTCCCTCTTACATTTGTGAATGAGAGGGTCTACACATGTTCGAAAGAGGTCATCCACATATAGCACTAGTATGAGAGGTTTGTCATCTTCAACTTTAAAGTAAGGGTTAGGATCGACTTCACTCCTAGTGAATCCCAGCTTCATCAAGTAGCTATTGATCCTCTCATACCCTGCTTGGGGTGCTTGCTTCAACCCATAGAGAGCCTTCTTCAACCTGCATACATAATATTTTTGATTATAAATATCAAATCATTCGGGTTGCTCCATGTAGACCTCTTCTTTGTTCAAACCATGCAAGAACGTGATCTTGACATCCATCTGATGTAAGTTCCATCCTTGTGAAGCCACAAGGGATATGATCAAGTGAATGGTGATATATTTGGCAACAGGTACAAATGTCTCGTCATACTCTTTTTCTTGTGGTTCCCTGGTATCAGCTTCTTGAGAGCTCCTTACTGTAGGAAGATTGTTCACCCTGTAGGAAGATTGTTCACCTTGCTGAGGGCCATATCTTCATCAAAGGTGACATCATGACTAATCACAACTTTCCTTTGACTGGTTACACATATTCTATAGCCCATGAAGACTCCCTTCTTTCCAAATGCACCCAATTTATTCCTTTTCTCTTTCAGCACATGAAAATATACAGGGCTTCCAAAAATTTTAAAATGAGATACATCAGGTTTCTTACCGGTGAACATTTCTTGAGGAGTCTTGGAACCCAATGCTTGATGAGGGCATCAGTTTTGTACATATACAGCAGTGCTTGCAGCTTCAGCCCATAGAAACTTCAGAAGTCTCTGATCAGGGAGCATGGCTCGGACAACTTCCATAATCATTCATTTCTTCCTTTCCGCCACACCATTCTATTCAGGAGTATATGGTGTAGTAGTCTCCCTCTTAATGCTAGCCTCTATACAAAAGTCATGAAACTCGTTAGTTTCATATTCAGTCCCATTATCAGTCCTTAAGATGTTGATATTCTTTTCGATTTGATTCTCAATTAGGGATTTGAAGTGTTGAAACCAAGAGAACACTTCAACCTTCCTTTTCTAGAAGTATATCCAAGCCTTACGAGAATAGTCATCTGTAAAAGTAAGATAATATAAATATCCTCTCAAGGAGTTCACAGGCGTCATACCAGATATGTTTGAGTGAACTAGTTGTAATATATCAGAGGTCTTGCTTTGGCTTGAGGGGAATGGTCCCCTTTTGAGCTTTCCTTTGGAACATCCCTGACATACATCTTCTTTCTCTACTTAGAATTTGGGCATCCCTGTTACCATTTGTCTTACATCGGGTAGAGCTTTATAATGAAGGTGGGAAAACCTTCAATGCTAAAGTTCAGACTGAATACATGTGTCACAAGTCATGACACCTAGCGAACTTCCACCGACCTGATATAATGAATCAACTCGAAACCCAAGAGTGAAGGCATCTTTAACATTATTTTTCCATATACATACCTTGCCATCGCTGAAGGTCACCTTATAGCCTTTGTCTTCCATTGCTAAGCTAGACACCAGGTTCTTCTTGAGGTCAGGTACATATAATACATCCAGAATTTTTATCCTTCTTGAATGGTTGTCTTCTTCCTTGATTACTAGCACTCTTTTCACCTTTTCTATTAGATTTCCCATTCCTTTGATTTCCATGAGAGGAATTTTGATCATCCTCCCAGTGTGAGATCTTTCTATCAGGGAACTCCTTCGCATAGTGACCTGGTTTATCGCAAATGTAACATCATCCTTTTCTTCCACCCTTATTTCTTCTTAAATGCATCTAGCCATTAATTCCTCAAAACCAGGAATTACATTGTTGTTCAGAAGAGTAGTCCTGAACATGTACCATTCGGATGGTAATCCTCCAAGAGTTATGAGTGCCATTTCCCTATCAATAATAGTCTCCCCAATTGATAGGAGATCGTTCTTGATCTCGGTGATCCTTAAGAATTATGCTTGCATACTCTCATCTTTTCCCTTCTTAATTTCCTTCAACTTATTTCTAAGAAACAAAACTTGATTTGCATCATTAAATTTAAATAAACTCACCAATCTATCGTAGATTTCCTTGGAGGTGTTCAGATCAGAGATCCCACCAAGCGCTTGTCAATAGAGTCTCGGATGATCTTCTTTGTTTTGACTTCACCAGTTTTCCATTTGTTCTTGGCAGTAGCGGTTGCATTTGATGGAGGCTCAACAATATTGCCTCTCACATGGTCCAATACTCCTTGATATTCTAAGGTTAGATCGATAGAAATCTTCCATCCGTGATAGTAAGGTTTCTCACGGAGCTTGTCTTCGACAAGAAAGAGTGATGAGGACCCCATAGTTCTTTTAGGATAGCCTTGCCAATCTTTTCTCCGGTGATTGCTCTTGCTATTGCTCAGGCTTTGTCTTCACCTCAGCTCTGATACCATGTTAATTTATGGTCTGTTCTATGCTTAGAGCAATTTACTTTTATTTCTTATTATTATTCATAGATTAGCAATCACATGTGCATAAGTAAAGTGCAGATATAACATTAAACGATCAACAGAAAACAATCCAAAACAAGAGACATAAGAGGTAGCGGCTAACCAGGGACAAACCCCACAATATGTGGGGAAACCCTTTGATCAAATCTTCTTTTATCTTCAATAATTCAACAGAGAGAAATAGTACAACAAATATGATTTATATAAGCAATAGAAAACCCTAGATCAACAGCATCAGCATTAGCAGCTATATCATCAAAACTAGGGTAGTCGATATCTCGCAAACCAACCGTCAGATTGGCTTGATTCCACCACCAAAAAATGCGACCTTCAGAGGAGGTCCAGATGAACCTACAACACAGTTCAGAGGAGGAGATATGATGGTCAATGCTAGTCAAAATTTGAATCTGCAGTTGCAGCTTCCTTCCACACGTATGAGAGAAGAGTCACCAACTGCGTAGGAGAGAAGAGACTCTTTTTTGCGCTAGAGAGAGAGAGATGTGATGAGTTGAGTGAGTCCAAATGAGGAAAAGTCCTCCTCTAATTATACACATCTGATAATATTTGAATAGTGCGACTATTGGGCTTCTGAACCTACATGAGTTGTTGGTAGGCTTGATAATAATTCCATAATCAAAATAAATTCATATCTCCATAAATACTTATCGGAATCGAATGATATTTAGATCAATCCTACACCTCTCGATGACAGGAGTCTAATAAAAATATTATCAACCATGAATAAGATGACCCACATGGATTTTGGCCCTAGTTGCCAATTTTAACAAGATCATCATCAGAGGTTGAGCATTTAACATCAGAGTGAGGTAGGTTTCTCTCTCTCACTTGAATTTTTCAACATAAACTAGGAGAGTTTTGCACAAGTTTGTCCGGTTTGTTGCTAGATCCTCTCATAGGACTAGAGAGATTTCTTATGTCTACAGAAGGGTTTTATCTTCATAACATTCCCTCTCAAGGAGGGATACATTCTCCTTCACTCCAAGCTGGTCTCTGAAGAATAAGAACTTCGCTTTAGAAAATGGCTTGGTGAAAATGTATGCAACCTACTTATCTGTTGAAATGTGTTGGAGCCTCGCTACTCCTATTTGTACCATGTCTCTAATGTAGTGGTATGTGATATCGATGTGCTTCGACCTATCATGGAATATTGGATTCTCTGAAATCCTGGTCCCACTTTATTTGTATTAGTATATCGCGGTTGTATTTGGCATGTTAGGGTCCTATAATTTATAGGATCTCAAGGTGATTGATTATTTTATCTTAGAAATCTCAAATTGTAAATAATTGTCAATCTGCAAATGATTTCCAAATAAAATAAAAATGAAAAGAGGGTATAAATAGAAAAAAAAAAAAGAGGAAAACAAAAAATATTGAAAAAGAATGAAAGATAGAACCCCATCAGAATAAAGAAAAGCAAAAAACAAAATAGCACTGAAAGTGTTTCAAATCTAAATGCCACTACTGATAGATAGTTTTCTTCGTGATTGATAAATAAAGGTTGCACGCATATTGTTTAAAATGCCATAATGACTAGTTATTTGTTTAATCATACAGTATAATCATGGTTAAACATGTTTAAATTTCTGTAAATTAGACTGGAGAATACAGATTTGCCAAATAGTTTAATCTTGGCAAATTAGTAGTTAGGTAGAAAATGACATTGATTCAACTGTTTAATCTAAATAAATAGGAGAAATAAGTTATAGTATTTAGGTAGTTTTTTCATTTTTCATAAAAGAAAATAATATGGGTTTGCTAGTTTAAATGCACCCCCTTTAGAAAAATAAAAATGTTAGCTTAGTTAAAGGGTAGGCAGAAATAGTTGGTTTTATAAATGTATTTATGTGCCCTTTATCCTAAGTCTCAATAACATCATAACAAAATTGCACGATGGGGGTAAAGTGTTTTTATATGTTTTATATTCCAAACTTTATCCTAATTTTTAAAAGCAAAAAAATCAAATATGCATTGGACAAGATTTGTTTTGTCATTTATAGTTAAAGGGGGCCACACTCAAAGCTTTTTGATTCACCAAGCTCCATGATCGACGACCCTTATCTTTGCCCCCCCCCCCTCTCCATCCTACCTTTACCGTCGAGGGGGTCCAAAAAGGCAGTATTCTCCATCGGGCCCCATACTTATGTGTCATCTTCCCCTCATTTTGCACCCCCCCAGCCGATACCACTTACCACCTACTACCCCCTCCAAAAATTGTCTTACCCTCATCCACTTTACCGTTTCCCTACCCTGACACCTCCGCCACTCATGTCGCGCCACGTTTCATATTTGTTTCCCAATTGAATGTGTTCTTGGCAAAATTACTATTGTGCGTTCAATTTTCCCTCCCTGGTAACCGTTCAACCTTTAACGGTCCCGCACCAACCACCAACAGAACTTTCCATCCTTCCTTAAAAATCTTGAACCATCTTCATCACTCGTTTCACTTGTTTATTTTCTATAATTCATAGTTTTCTACAAAGCGACCAGTTGCAAAACATTTGTTGAACCAGATTGAAATTGTTAGCGTTTTTCCTCCTTTCCCCTGACAGCTCATAACCTCAAATTGTTCTTGGTAATCTTTCCCTTCAATCACTATTATCATTCATTGATCTAAATATGCCTCCAAAGAGAAAAAGCTAGGAGAACCATGTTAATCCATTTATCCCTCCGTCCATAGACTTAGATCATATTCCATTAGATGATATGGATTATAAGATCAGTGAAACACAGTGCAACTGTGAATTTTTGGAGCTTTATTGTTGGCTCGAGGACAAACATGATGAAAAACATATGAAATTGGACTCTGGGAGTCTAATATTCTTCATTATATTTTCTCTTTGACCTTCCATGCCCCTAAATTCACTAGAAAATGCCAAGCCTTTTATGTTCCCAGCCAAAGAGCTATTATGACCCCATCTGGTGAAATCATGTTTTCACTTACTACCCAATCTATTAACCAAATGATGCTAGCTCCCCATGTGGAAAACAATGCCCCATTCTCCTTAGAATCCCTCACCCAACTATATCAGAAGCTTGATTTTGCTACCAGGGCCAAGATTTTTGAAATCTTCTTACCAGAAAATGCCCAATTACCAAAGAAGAATCCTCCATACCCTTCCTCAATATTCCTTGATCAAGCTAAACAAATTATATCCATAATTTCACACATTTTGGGTTATTATTTTGATCAGTGGTTAGATGAACCCATTCTACGCTTCATTTACTTTTTTTTCATAGATAGAAAACCATCTGTTTTGTTTAAGTCAATTATTGGATGATAACATTCATGAGCAGTTTCTTAAATTTTCAACAGAACAAGTGTTTAATTACACTTCAATTTTAGTTTATATGTTTCTATATTATCAAGCAGACAGGTTTAGTTTTTCCATGCAGAAACTAGATGATGAGGGAAACCAACAACCTGCAATATTTTGGACTTCTTTAGTCATGAAAAAACAGCAAAAATTCTCATATAACCAGTTCATTGAATATCTTGTTCACATAGCTATGAATGTTTTAAACAGCTCAGTAAAACCCAAAATCAAGGAAGACATCAAAAGGATTCTTCATTTAACAAATCAAGCCAGGACTGGAGATTGGTATTTATACCAAAATTATATAGAAATCAGGGTTTATGGATGTGAGTTAGCACCATACAAACTCCAAAAATACCTCCCCGTGATGATTTTTGCCCTTGAATATATTAGAAAAATGCTAAATTCAGATGATATTCACTTTGTTGTGGCCAAGAGTAAGTCCCAGTTTCAGATAAAGACAAGGGTGGGCCCTTTCATATGCAATACCAGGTCAGTAGGAGAAGAATAAGATAAGATCCTTAAAGAGATGAAATTCAGCCTAAGTTTCACATGGTCTTTTGACCCTTGGGGTATTATTTCCAAGCTGAGAGTAGAAAATAAAACTGCTCCATATATCCATACCCAAGGCATGAGATAGAGAAATATGTGAACCAGTCATAATGGGCAGAGAATACATTGCAGGAAGCTGAAGAACAACTATTTTCTACTTCAAATTTATAGACTCCCACTCCTCAAGAGAAAACAAGTAAAATATAGAGAGAGGAAATGTCATCATCAACAACAGGAAGTGAGGCCAAGGAATTCAGAATCAGTTACAGGAAAAGGGAAAAAGTGACTCTTAGGACAGATGTAGAAAAGGAGATAGAAGATCATGTTGCCATCATAATTGGAGAATCACCACCTTCAAGCAGCAAGTTTGTTACATCTACTGGGCCTTCAATATCACATGGTCAAAAAGAAATAGAGCTATCTTCCCAAGATGTCCAAGGAGAAAAGGAAAGGAGTGCTTTTGACAGGCACCGAGAGATTAAACTTAAGACTGAAATTCTTAAAAACAACACCTATAATCAGTTTTGGCAGCAAAATTCTAGTTCACAGAGCAAATTATTATCAGTTTTTTGACACGAAGCATATTATTATAAATTTTTGACACGAAGCATATTATTATCAATTTTTGACACAGAGCAGGGAAAGATGCAGATGACCTTCCTTGAGGCCCAAATTCCACATCCAAAGACACCAACAAACTACAAGAGCATCATTTGAATTCGGTGCCAAAGATATCCATCCCAACGATCAAATGGAGATGCATAAACAGACTAGTGAGATGATTTCCTCTACATTAACTAACATTGCCATGTCACTGTCAAAGTTGCAGATTTCATATGCAAACATTCAATCTCAGTTGAAAATGGAAAAGGTATATTCTTTAGCAAAAGACAACAAGATCAAAACTTTGGAAGATTTGGTAGTCAAGATAGGATATGATCCTAAAGATATAAATTTTGCAGAGGAGATCATCAAGAAGAAAAATATCGACATTGCAGCATTGAGAAAGCAACTAAAATTGTCAGCTACAGAGGATCCCTTAACTAAATATATTAAAGAAAATGAGACACAAAAGCATGACATTTTGAAACTAATCATAGAGAAGAATATTCAAATTGGATAGATGGAGGTGAAAATGGAGAAAATGATTAAAGAGAAATAACAGAGTCAAAGGATGGCCATAGTCACCCTAGATGTTATACTCGTCACTCAGCTCCCAACTACAGGGACAACAACTGCATCAGCTTCTTCAACTCAAAATACAAGCGCTGAATAGGTGACAAGGACACTAGAAAATATGTCAATCCAGTCATAAGAAATTAAGACATTGCATGGGAAACACAAATCTCTAGAAGAACAAAAAGCCAGAACTAAAGCTTCTCATCTAGTTGAAGTGCAGAAGTCACAAAGACTGTTAGAGAGATTATAAGAGGTGGAGAAGGATACATCAATTCGTTAGACTTGGCCTAAGCCAAGTAAACAATGTGGATGTGTATTCTGGATTCCATGAATGAGATTTGGTGATGCATCCCGATCATCTTGGAAAAGTTGGGAGACATGCCTACAAAAGCCTCTGATGTTATCAAATTGTTGAATTCAAAGACTAAATATGAACTTGAAGAGTTAGGAATTAGTGACAGGACTGCCACCATCTTGGAAGTCAAGAAAGTTTTGACTAAAATAAATATCATTGATCAATTGGAGGAAAAGTGTAAAACACTAGAGATGGGAGTGAATAGGTTTTTCAACAGGATTGAAGCTTTAATTTAGGAAGGATTTCCCAACATATATGTCATTAATGATAAGATTATGTTTTAAAGATGAATGAAGTGGCCAGAAGCAGTATCAAATTCAGTGGTATAAAAGGCAACATGACAGCGATAGCATTCTTAGAGACAATACGAAATGATTTCTTCATCCAAAATGAGGTAAAACATGTCTTCAAAGTAAAGCCAACATTTTCAAAGTATACTGAGGATGATGAGATTTATCGAAGGGTAATTAAATTAACCATTCTAGATGAAAAAAAGTGGGAGGAACTATGTGATTTATTGGATTGAAGTAACTCGGCTGCAGTAAGAATTATCAGCCAACACAACAACCATCGCAACACAGTTATAGGCTGATTCAGAAACCGAATCCACCAAAACAGAGCCACCTCTTCATGCAGTTGTCCACCTTGCCTATCATTCTGCAAAAGATCGATTTTATTATTTAAGATAATGTTAATAATACATTGACAGTTGAGACAGGGATTTTGTAATTATTTTTTAATTATTTGTATAAATACTTCATAGTTTGAAGTATTAAGGGTTGATTGTTGAACATAATTTTCTTTTGAAAATTGCAATTTTTCAAAGTTGTTGGAAGCATCAATAATACAAGGACATTTTCACAGGATTCATGTGGTGTACGAAATGGTGATGTTCTTCTTCGATTTATGTGTTTAAATCATTGTTTATTTTCTCTGTTATTTCTAAAAAGCTTAATTACATAACAGAAACTATGATGAATAGGATATGTTATTTAGAGCACCCTATTCTGGCTATTAGTAATTTATATGTTTTTTACTAAAGTCAAATTAAGGAATTCTTCACTTCTCCTTAGTTTCTACTGAATCTTACATTTCTTCTGTTTCATAATCCATTTAAAATTATGAAAGATCCAACTAGTATAACCTCGTTTTCCCTATGAAACTCCTTCAAATTTTGATGCAGATCCAGTTAATCTTTAGATTCCATAGCCCAATGGAGTTATAACAATTTAATCAACCAAACAATCCAATAAAAAAAAATCAGTCAGGTCATAACTAGCTAAATTTTATAGAGAGTTCTCTCTCCAACACTGGAAAGGCTAGATCCCAACTTCCAAAGTGGTTTTGATGTTGTCCTATGTGTTTACTCCCTCAACCTCAAAAATACAGAATGACAATATAGTCGCGACAACACTAGGGACTTGAATAATTTTTTTAATTGAAAAATAATTATTCCCTGGTAGTCAATCAGTATTTCAAAAAATCAAAACTCCTATATCACTATGAAATACATGATCTGAGGTTGTAATATTGTATATATTTAAGCGTGTTATTAATTTTTATTTTATTAACTGTGTGATGAGTTTTCAATAGATCTGGATCCTAAAAACAAATTCACTAGAGCTCACCCAAATCCCAACCCTGCTGAATTTTTAGATAATCCAAAGAAATTAGTGAGAAAGAAAAGTCTTACAGAGATCCAAGGTAGTAATAGTCCTTTGTCTAGGTTCAACTCTCTTCCTGAGAACAGTCCTTTGTCTAGGTCTATTTCTCTTCCTGAGAAGTTTGAAACTATTCAAGACATAGCGTTTGATTTTCCTTTCCAGCATAGTTTGTTTAGGACAAAATCTGAGAGCTTTGTAGATCAGACTGTCATTGATCGAGCTTTACTACGACCATATAGACCCAAACACAGCCTCCTGAATTAGATCCTGATCTAGAATACCTACAACAATTTGATAAATTACAGGGTCTAGTCTCAGTTTTAGACCAAGCCATTGAAGAATCTTATATTCAACAATATGTTAAATTTTCAACTTTAACGATTGCAACAGCTTCTTTGTCCACCCAGTCTTCCCACTCTATTAATCTACAACCCCCTAGTCCTACTCATTCTATAGTCTTTACTTTTTCACCTATAATATCTCATACTGTTGTTCCTACTATCCCTATAGTTATTACAACTACACCTTCCATGGGTCCATCTTCTAGTCAATCTCTCAGACTAGCTATGGCAACTAGGTATGCACCTTTGGTGTTACCAGACCAGCTAAATGTTATGCCTATAGATTATCAATATAAAATTTTAACATTTGATAATATTGGTTCTCATACTTCTCAGCGACATGTGGATATAATGAATGATGTTTTTGACCTTCATGAAGTAGATGAGGCTGATGTAAAGATGAGATTGTTTGCTCAAAGTCTAGGAGGTGATGTCAAAAAATGGTTTAGGAGTTTACCTGCAGGAAGTATAGCCAATATTGATGCATTCCATCAAACTTTCTTAGCTAGATGGGAAATCAAGAAAAATCCACTTCAGCTCCTAAATGGATACAAAAGACTTAAAAAAAAAAAAACAATGAAACTGTGGAGGAATACTGTGAACGATTTAACATTGTTTACAATGCAATTCCTATTGACATCAAAACCTCCCTTGGTATAGCTTTAATTGATTTTCTTGATGGTTTTGATGTAAGGAGTATCAACTTAGAGAGAGAGACCCTGCCACTTTAGAAGAAATGCAAGCCAATGCTATAAAAGTTGAAGCTAACATCTTAGCCAATAAGGCCAAAGTAAAATATGAACACATGGTTACCATTAAAGAAGAACCTTCCACTTCTACTTCTGATCACAAAATCGATAACCTAGTGAGGGTAGTGGAAAAGATGATGCAAAGAGTAAACATAAATGATCAAGCTCAAATGAGAGAAAATCAAACTGCTCCTCAAAATAGGAATCAAAACTTCAAAAGGAATGTCCCCCAAATCAAACAACGAGAGCAAAAGGGTCTAGACCAGCAAGTTCGGCCTCCTTTTCGGGAAAACTATACTGACGATGAGGGTAATATAATTGAAGATTTAGATGACATTCAAATAAATCTGATGGGAATAAATGACGATGAAACTATTTTTCTTACTTAAGAGGAGGAGCAAGAGCTTTTCCTCCTAACTCAAATCGAACTTGATTATGAGGAATCAGATGAATATAAACAAGGTTTTGAGAATGCCATTATGGAATTCCATAGGCAATATAAACCTAGGAGCAAAAAGATTTCAGACACTCAATAGTAAGAACTTTGAGAATCCTGCTAAGAAATCCTGTGACATTGATGCTAGGAAAACCACAGATAATTCTCCTAAGAATATTGTTGATAATTCTGGAAAAAATAAAGTAGAAACTCCTGTCAAAAAAATAGTTGATATTGTTTCCAAAACTGCTCAAATTGATATCCCAACCACAAGTCATAGAAGAGAACCTATATCAAAAGAAATTACTTATCAATCTGATTTTTCCGACCTGATTAAGATTCAAACATCGTTCAACATTGAGAATGAATTAGCAAAACTAAAAATTCATATTCCCCTAACAGATTTAATGAACAAAATATGTTATAAGAAGAGCTTCGGCGTAAATCACATGAAAGAGACCTTTGTCGACGCGTTTCGAACCAACTAGTGTGGTTCATCGTCAGGACAAGTTGAAGAAACAGATCTAGCCAAGCAAGTTAAATAGACTGAGCAGAGACTCTAACGGCTATATAACGGCTATTTTTGACCCTAGGACCCAGCCCAACTTATATTAACAAAAGCCCAACTTATATTAACAAATATAATAGCCGTTAGAGTCTCTTCTCAGTCTATTTAACTTGCTTGGCCAGTTCTGTTTCTTCAACTTGTCCTGACGATGAACCACACTAGTTGGTTCGAAACGCGTCGACAAAGGTCTCTTTCATGTGATTTACGCCGAAGCTCTTCTTATAACTATGATGAATCATAGAAGCCTCAATTCTACAATTGTTTCCCTGAACAAAATATGTACCGACCCAAGTGATGAAAGCTCTAAACATAGGGGAAAACATAGACTCTGTTAATTTGAATGATGACCGTCCTGAACTCTTATTTGGGCCAGAAGTTGAGGGCAAACCACAGGAAGGGGGTGTTCCTCCATTCTATGTTAACCTGAATGTTCATGATAAAATATTCCATAATGATATGTTAGATTCAGGGGCTTCCCACAATTTAATGCCTAACGTTGTTATGGCAAAGCTAGGAATTGATATTACTAGACCTTATAAAGACTTATATTCCTTTGATTCTAGCAAAGTAAGATGTCTAGGTCTCATCAAAGACCTGTGTGTTACTTTAGCTCAAATACCGGCCAAAAGTCTAGTAATGGACATAGTGGTTGCAGATATCCCCCCTAAGTATGGCATGTTGTTGTAATGCTCATGGGGAGAAAAATTACAAGGGACCCTACAGGTGGATATGACCTTTGCCACCATACCAGTTTTTGGTCAACAAAGAAGATTATATAGGAAAACTTTGATGAAATTCATGGTTGATTAGTCAAGAGAAGCCTCACAATTATCCTCTTTACTATGTCCACTCAGATTTAGACTCTTTCATTCTTTATAATGACGGAGATATTAAAACTCAAGTGATCAAAGTAGAAATTGAGATTTCTAAAATAGATCCAAACCAAACACAAGCACTAGAACAAAACACTCTTCCTGGACCTCTTTGGAACATGAGCTTTGATGGCTCTTGTAGCAAAGATGGTTCTGGAGCATGAGTGTGAGTTGCAAATACAAGAAATAATCATGTTGAAGGCCATTCATACAATCTCAACTTTAAATGTACAAACAACATATCCGAGTATGAAGCTCTTATATTAGGATTGCAATTGTTGAAAAAATTGGGTGCTAAGAGAATCTCCATTCAAGGGGATGTCGAGTTAATCATTAAACAAATTAAAGGAGAGTATTTGGCCAAACACCCTAGATTGAGAGCATACATAAATGTTGTGCTTGATTTTCTAGAGAGTTTTGTGGAATATGACCTTTTTGCAATTCTTAGAAATCAAAATATCTTGGCAAATAGTCTGGCTTTTTCAGCCAAATCCTGTAAAATTCCTTACCCTAATCGACAATATACACTGGAAGTGAAACATCAATTAGCTATACTAGATAATATGAATTATTGGCAAGTGTTTGGCAATGATAAACAAAAACATAGTTACCGATCAAATGAGAAAGTGAACTGGTACCCACTTTTTTGAGGTAGCAAGAAATCACCCGATTTTGAAAAGTGGTGATGCCAGAATAAACCTTTTTTTTAGCATATTTCTGGCACTTTAAATTTTGTTATGTATCAAGTATAAATATTTTTTTTTCAATATTAGTGATTTTCATGCTGATTTTAAAAAGTGATGATGCAACATCAACCCCCTTTTTTAGAGGGTTGATTTTTGACACCTTTTTTTTTTTTTTTTTAGTGTAGCAAATATGAACACCTTTTTTAAATTTTAGTGATTTTCATCTTGATTTTGAGAAAGGTTGATGAAGTATCAACCCTTTTTGTTTAGAGAGCTTATTTTTTACACTTTAAATTTTGTAATGTATTAAGTGTAGATATTTTCTTTAAAAAAAAAAAAAACCATGACCAAAAAAACTCAAATAATAAAAAGAAAAAACTAAAAAACACCCATAAAAATATAAAAATAAAACAAAATTCAATTGTAAAAAATAAATAATTTCAAAAAAGCATAAAATTTAAAGAAAAAATTTGAA
>APFE030143814.1:165567-190602 GCA_000404065.3 Pinus taeda | reverse complement strand
CATGCATATTTTATAGCTGAGTATGATGATATTGTGCAATTTTGTCTGTGGTGTCCCTTAAAAAATTATTTTAAATAAAAAAAATATCCTCTATAATATAAAACTTAAATGATTATAAAAATTTGATTACTTTCAATAAAAGTATTATAAAACATCAATAATCTCATTCTTATTGAGCTCACTTGTTTAGTTGTTAATATTACAATCTAGTATGAAAAAGATGTAAAAATATTTAGCTTTTACTTTTGGAGTTATAAATAAAATATTTCCATATCTATATGAATGTTAAATAATATAATATATAACCTTTTATAGAGATAAATAAGTATTTTTTAAAAAAACTTGTTCTAATTTTCAATATAAAACTCAAATCTATCTTCATCTATATATCATACTATATTATATATATTATCATATATATTATATATATATATTAGTATGGCTGTGTATATTATGTTTTGTTGTTGTTGACTTTAGTAAAATATTTCAATACTAAAATGAAAAAGTAAATTAAAAGTGAAATAATTTACGTAAAGAAATGTGTAATTCATTCAATTTTTAATATAAAGTATTAACAATAATAAATTATTCAAAATACACTTTAAACTACTTAAAATTACATGTGGTCTATATATATAGAGAAAAAAAACCACTATGGATCCATCTAAATCATGGATTTACCAAACACTAAAAGAGATTAAATCTCTTTACGTGTAAATCTTTTTTCAAGTTTTGCAAATTAAAAAGAGGTTTGCATATAATGAGATTAAATATTTTTTCAAGTTTTGCATTCTAAAAAGAGGTTTGCATATAATGAGATTTGATCCATAGATCCATGGTTAAGATGGATCTATATTGATTGTATGTAATATGCATGTTGAGCAAGATTTTGATTTGTTATATAAATAAACTTTCAATTACTTTATCTCTATATAAAGTTGATGTAAAATGAAAATCATTGAAACATTTTATTTATGGCATACATTGATTTTTGTTGTTGTTGTTGTTACTATTTTTTAACTTGTTATTGTAAGTATTATTATATTATTTTTAATTGTAATGATGATGATGATGGTTAACGTCCACTGAGACCAAACTTTGGTCTATTGGACCTAAAAAAATGAATTATTTAGTTTGATTTAATATTTTATTCCTATGTTCAAAAAGTTTAGAGAGAAGCCTCTCAAGCTCACTGTAATTTTGACAACGTAAAAGGCTAGGAAGGTCAGTATCGCAACAAAGATTTTGAAACTGAGATCTAATGTGGTTGTACATGGGGCACTCTAGGAAATTATTTTCATCCTCGATGTTCGTATTCTCACAGAGATGGAAGAACCTTTCCATCCATGGTGTTTTAGGAACTGCCCAATGACTTGTTTCACTATGGAGCTCATGAGAGTTTGTTCTAATCTTGGCTATATTAATTTTCTTCTTTGAGCTATTTAAAACAGAGAGATACTTTTGATCTTCTAGGGTGGGGTTGATGACCTCCTTATAATATCTTAATTTTCTTTTAGCTGCTAAATCTTTCTCAAACCACATTTTTTCTTTGAACTTAGAAGTAACAATATTTTTAATGTTATTAATGTTTTGCAATGCAACATTCTCATCGATCTCCCAATGGTTTAACCAGGCCCTGTTGTCTTTATACCAACCTCGTTTGAGCCTTAGGTGGTTTTGGCTGGAATTTAAAGCTAGCTTAGGAAGTCTATGGTCTCCTATGTTATTGAGTTTGTGCTTGTACAACATAAGCCTAGTCATAGCTAGGCTCTCGATAGGGGAAAGACCCACTTCTATAAGGAGAATAGGATAGGGTGTGTTTCTTTTAATTTTGAGGTTATACGTTATAAAACACTTCTGAATTTGCTCAATCTTTCTCCAAGATTCTCTAGAGATGCTACAACCCCAAACCTCACATCCATATAAGATAACCGGAGTGACTAAAGTTTCAAAGAGGAACTTCTTTCTATCTCACATTATGAGGTTTGTCGTCTTACAATTATTTTCATGACCAAAATAAGCTTTCCATCCCCCATTAATCCTTTTCTCAATGCTATAGTTCTAGTTGAGCTTGTGATGAATATCAATTCCTAGGTACTTGTAGGAAGACACTTCCTCCAAGTTACTATTGTCATACATAAAATTAGCGTAAGTTTCCTTCTTGAATTTGAAAATCATAACTCTTGTTTTGTCAGTGTTAACAACCATATGCATGGTAGAGCAGAAATCCTTAAGAAGTATAAGTTGCTTATCAGGATCAGATGGGCACCTTGCGAGAAGAACAATATCGTCAGTGTAGAGAAGAAGGATGATGACTATCCCAACCAAGATCGTGCCAGCACTTCTTGCTTCCTCTAAACAACCTTCTAGCTTGTCGATGTAAATGCCAAATAGGGTAGGGGAGAGGGGGAAACCTTGTTTAGCTTCGATATTACACTAAATATCTTTTGACCACCCCTCATTGCTCTTTAACTTGACAATTACATTCTCGTATAACCTTATAGTGGCAGCGCTCAACTCAAAAGGAACCTTTAGCTCTTCTAATTTTTTTCTATATCTGAATTTTTGGTGTTTTGTATTATTTTTTGTGTTTTTTTATTGTTTTTTTCAATATTTGAATTTTATTATTATTTATGTTTTTTTCATTGTTTCTTTATTATATATATATATATATTTCAATATCTGAGTTTTTTTTTTTTTTGTATTTTTCATTTTTATTTCTTTATACATTTATTTTTTTATTTTGGTTTTTATTTTCATTCGATGGTCGTCTGATAACCTGATCTCATTATGGGCAATTTGATAGTTGATTTTAAAAAATTTGTTATCATGAATCGAGTCTGCCCCCACAATGTATCAGTTCCATGGTTGGTCTTTAAGTTTTCATTACAACGGATCGAGTTCACCTACACCACGTGTCAATTTGATGGTTGATTTATAAAAAAAAATTGCAATGTATTGAGTTGTCTTAGACTAAGATTTTAAAATCGCTATATATTTTGCATTTAAAAAATAAATTACTCTTGAGTGTTCATTTTTAAAGTTTTTTGTCATAATTTTTTTTCATAAATGCTTGAAATATTTCGAAAACTTGAGGATTTTTTGTAGTCATAATCTTTAGTTTTAGTTGCATGGTTGAAAAACTGCCAAGATTTTAATGTTTTTCTAAGTCATGATATTTTATCTTTAATGCTATGTTTGGAAACAATTAAAATTTCAAGGTTTTTTAGAGCCAAGATATTTTATCTTTAACATCGTGTCCGAGAATTGTTGGAATTTTACAGTTTTTTCAAAGTCCGGATATTTTCTCTTTAACTCCATTGCTAAAAATTGTCAAAATTGTAACCTGGCTTTTTTTTTTTTTTTGTTATTCCAAGATAAACAAATTTTTTTAAGGTATTTTTTTAATCCATTTTCAAAGAAAAAAATGGTTTTTACTCCAATATAATAATAAAAAAATAATAATAATAATTTTGAAAATTTACCCTAAAAAAAACATCGTTCTTGATTAAACATTTTTTTAAGGGTGTTTTTTCATCCATTTAAAAAAAATGGTTTTTACTTCCATTTAAAAAAAATGTTGATAATTTACCCTAAAAAAACATCGTTCTAGAATAAACAATTTTCATTTTTGGGTTGTCTTTTCATGTGTTTTTGGGGTTTTTGGGGTTTTTGGGCTCGAGTACCTGTTTTGAGGTAATAGTTCCCATTTCATCCTAACTATGTTCAAATTGAAAGTTTTCTACAATCTAAGGATGAACTTTAAGATGACAATATAGACTTAGAGTCTGAATTAGAAAATCAAATAGTTGTACCTTTTAATGTAGAAAGGCAATTAGAAGACACATATGTAAATATATAGATAAATAAAGTTGTAAATAAATTAGAATTTCTTGAGATAGATCCATAAAAAGAAGAGTTTGAAACACTTCAGTTAAAGGATAATGTTTTACAAAAAGGTCTAGTTCCACTGTAAGAATTATTTGATTTCAATGATGTGGCTAAGAAGCCTAATATTGAGCCCACAGGGGCAACAATGGAAGAATGCAACATAGCTAGTGAAAAAGATCGTAAAATCATAAAAATGTCCAAATCACTACCAACTGCTGAAAAATAAAAATACATTGCTTTATTCAAAGAATTCAGTGATGTTTTTGCCTGGAGCTATGAACATCTAAAAACTTATGATACAGAGATTATACAACATAAAATTCCAATTACAAAGGATCAAAAACCATTTAAACAAAAACTTTGGAGAATAAATCCGTTGTTGATACTTTTAATTGAGAAAGAAATTAAAATAATGTATGACTCTAAAATCATAGTGTTGAAAATAGCAAGAAGAAATGATAAAAATAAAAATGCTAAAATTAGCATTTCTATAAATAGCATTTTAGAATATACTCCAACTCTGTTGAAAATAGAAAAAAATAGAAATGCTAAAAATAGCATTGTTGTAAATAACATTTCGGGATATAATCTAATTTTGATTTTTCCTTGAATCAAAATTGAGAATCAAAATTCGAATTTACTCTCACTAGCTGTTTGAAAAATAATTAAATTAATTCATCTTGAGTTAATTAGTTGGAGAAAATCAAACATGAAGTCTTTGTGAAGACATGCAACAGTTATCCCTTTGATTGAGGAAGTTATCCCTCAATTAAGGAGATAAGGATGAGTTGTATTTGAGTTGTAATTAGTTAGCTCAGTTAACTGAGTTAAGTCCAGATAAATCGGTTCCAAACAATTGGAGGAACTATTTTTGAGTTCAGTCAGTTAATGCATGCATGCATGCAGCTAGTGTTCTCCAAATAATTGAATATTCTCTCATAAATAACTCATGCATGTCAATTCAAACAAAGACCCAGTTGATATTAAAGGTAGGGAGAGAGTACTATTAGTTAGAGGAATTTTCCTATAAAGGAAACTCATCCATGCAAAAGTAATTCACTCCTTCAGGATTGCGCAGTTACTACAGAGGTCAGAGCAGTGTGTGAGGTGAGAATCACACAGGTTACAGCTAGAGGACCTAGGGAAAACTGCGCAAGGAAATAGGAGGCTTGGAGGACCGAAGGAAGGCATATGTGTTGTCTATTTTGTCTATGAGTAGTAGTGAGGGATAGCTTGAGAGCTAAAGCTTTGTGTAATCCTGAGATATTTCCACTTGTATGATAATACAGATAGCGGGGTTTTTAGCTGAGGCTTTCCCCAGAGTATTCTTCTGTGTTTCATGTGTGATTGATTCTTCTTCTCCGTTATATGTGTTCTATTTGATCTTGCTCAAATCAATTAATCTTCCGCAAGTTTGATTGTAGAAGTAGATTAAGTATTTTTCTTTAGTACATTGCATAATCAGTTTAATCTAGAGTGAGAATTTCTACATGGTATCAGAGCTAAGGTGATCAAAGCGGAGAACAATATACAAGAAGGGAGAAGTTTGAAGTTTGAAGTTCTTGATTGTAGGTACAAAATCGATTTCTTATCACGTCTCAAAGTTCACCAATGGCATTCAATGACTTGAGACTCGAGTATGCCCTGGATGGCAGCTCGAATTACATAGCCTGGAAGGATCGCATCGAAGTGGTATTAGAGGACAATGGTTTGATGGACTTCATTGATCAAGAAGTCCCAAGCCAGCAGCAGCTAATGCCCAAGAATTGGCAGAATGGAAAAAATGTGTGGCGAGAGCAAGGAAGATTCTTCTGGAGGGAGTTTGAGACCATATCGTCTCGAGTCTCCATGGGAAGGAGACTATGTTTTCAATCTAGAAGATATTGAAGGATCTATATCAGAACAACAACGACCAAAGGAAGTTGGCATTGAAGGACAAGCTTAGGAAAATCAAGTGTGAATAGGGTGACACAATCTCTACATATCTGAACAAGCTCACCACCTACAGAGATGAGCTTGGAAGTGTAGGAATCACGACAGTCATTGATGATATGGTGAGTCTTGCTCTCCTCGGTCTTCCTAAGAGCTAGCATAGTTACCAGGACTCAGTGAATGGAAGAGATAAACTGCCTGATTGGGAACGATTGTGGTCGGATCTAATGCAGGAGGAGATAAGTAGAAGCATCAAAGATGGTTCTTCATCCAAGGAGGATGAAGAAAATATGGCCTTAGCGATTAAGGCAAGGAAAGGGAAGGAGATGGATTCTCATCCTAAATCAAGTTCTTCTCATGGAGGGAAGAAGGTTGACAAATCTAAAGTGAGATGCTTTAATTGTCATGAGGTGGGCCATTATGCAACTAATTGTCCATTGAATAAATCCAAGAAAGGATCCTCGGAAGGATCTAAAGGTGAGGCCCTAGCCTCTCAGTTCGAATTGGATTTTACCCTCATCTCATGCATGGTTTCATCGATGATGGGTTGTGGTTGGTTTCTTGACAGTGGAGCCTCATTCCACATGACCGACGATAAGATTTTATGCAGTACCTTGGAGGAGAAGGACCTCCAGATGTGCATAGAGATGGGCGATGATGGAAAGTATCATTTTTCAAGTGAAGGTACGATTTTTTTTCAGAGGGAGCATGGAGCTTCTATCACCTTGACAAATGTGAAGTATGTGCTTGGACTAAAGAAGAACTTGGTATCGATCACGATGGTGGAGGAGGACAAAGGCTACGATGTTTTCTTCAGTAAGGGAAAGTTTTTCCTTAGACACATCACCACGGGTTAGGTGAAACAGATCAGTTCACGGGTACAGAACCTGTTTGCTCTTGAGGTTCAAGATGCATGCAAAGCCTCGAGGGGAAAGGAAACTGTTAGAGACTTGGTGTTTGAGAGGGAGAGTAAATTACCTCCCAACATGCAGCCTCAAAAGAAGTCTCAGACAACTGTGGAGGAGCTACAATTGGTGAAGCAGCTTCAGGAGGTTGTGGAGTAGCCACAACTGGAGAAGCTGAGAGGAGATTGAGTGGAGGCATCCACTCATGCAGAGACCTCCAGTAGGAGGAAATTTCGAGTCAAGTGGGTAGAGGGATCACATGCATCCATACTTCCAGGTGTGAGGTGGGGCGATGTGAAGAGATAATCCCAAGAAGGCTGAAATAGGGGCAGGAACCTTGAGGTACCCAACCTCTTTGATTAGACCTTGCTACAGGAGCCCCGATGAGGAGTAACAGGACTGGCTGAGTGCGTAGAGACAGATGTGGATGGATTAGCAGAGGGAGCTTCAGCATTAGAGCGTGTTTCTAGCCCAACAGGGAGGTCAGTTGGGAGATCAATTACTTAATTCTCAATAACTGAGTTGCATTGCAGCATTGGGAAGCATGATGCAACATGATGAGAGGAGGTGCAGTGCATATGCAATACTAAGAGATAGGACCAACAACAACACGAATTCAGTAGGAGGAATCAGTGTGATTGATGTAGTCAGAGATCAAGGTGACAGAGGCTAGAGCAGTCAGATACTGAAGAACACAGAGGTGCAAAGTTTTTAGTCGATAGAGGCAATAGCAGTCAGAGACTTTCATGACATATGTATCATTCTGATTCAGGTTGGATATTTTTTTTGTTGTTTCTAAAGTTGATGGAGTAACAAGACTTGAGAGAAGTATTGCATGTAGAACATTCCAAAGGTTCGGGATCAGGATCGAGTTGAATTCCTTTTCTTGTTGAGAGGGAGTGTTGAAAATAGCAACAAGAAATGATAAAAATAGAAATGCTAAAAATAGCATTGTTGTAAATAGCATTGCAGGATATACTCCAACTTTGTTGAAAATAGAAAAAAATAGAAATGTTAAAAATAGCATTGCTATAAATAGCATTTCGGGATATATTCCAATTTTGATTTTTCCTTGAATCAAAATTGAGAATTAAAATCCGAATTTAGTCTCACTAGTTGTTGAAAAATAATTATTTAATTCATCTTGAGTTAATTAGTTGGAGAAAATCAAACATGAATTCTTTGTGAAGACATGTAATAGTTATCCCTTTGATTGTGGAAGTTATCCCTTAATTAAGGAGATAAGAATGAGTTGTAATTAGTTAGCTCAGTTAACCGAGTTAAGTCCAGATAAATTAGTTCCAAACAATTGGAGGAACTAATTGTGAGTAGAAGGACCACCAAATGTGAATGGAGATGGGAGATGATGGAAAGCATCATGTTTCGAGTGAAGGTACGATTGTTTTTCAGAGGAAGCATGGAGCTGCTATCACCTTGACAGATGTGAAGTATGTGTCGGGACTGAAGAAGAACTTGGTATCGATCGCAATGGTGGAGGAGGACAAAGGCTACGATGTTGTCTTCAGAAAGGGAAAGGTTTTCCTTAGACACATCACCATGGGTCAGGTGAAACAAATTGGTTCACAAGTACAAAAACTGTATGCTCTTAAGGTTCAAGATGCATGAAAAGCCTTGAGGAGCAAGGCAACTGTTAGAGACTTGGTGGTTTAGAGGGAGAGTAAATTACCTCCCAACATGTAGCCTCAAAAGAAGTCTCAGACAATTGTGGAAGCAACTTTAGGAGGTTGTGGAGCAGCCACAACTGGAGAAGCTGAAAGGAGATAGAGTGGAGGCATCCACTCATGCAAAGACCTCTAGTAAGGGGAAATTTTGAGCCAAGTGGATAGAGGATCACATGCATCCATACCTCCAGGTGTGAGGTGGGGCAATGTGAAGAGATAGTCCCAAGAATGCTGAAATAGGGGCAGAAACCTTGAGGTACCCAACCTCTTTGATTAGGCCTTGCTACAGGAGCCCGACGAGGAGTAGCAGGATTGACTAAGTGGGTAGAGACAAATGCGGATGGAGCGGCAGAGGGAGCTTCAGCATCAGAGGGTGTTTCTAGCCCAACGGGGAGGTCAGTTGGGAGATCAATTACTTACTTCTCAATAACTGAGTTGTAGTGCACCATTGGGCAGTACAATGCAACATGATGAGAGGAGGTGCAATGCGGATGCAATGCTGGGAGATAGGACCAGCAACAACACAGATTTAGTAGAAGGAATCAGTGTGATTGATGCAGTCAGAGATCAAAGTGACAGAGGCTAGAGCAATCAGCTACTGAAGAGCACAGAGGTACAGAGTTTTTAGTCGACAGAGGCAATAACAGTGAGAGACTTTGATGACATAAGCATCATTCCGATTCAGATTGGATTACTTTTTTGTTGTTTCTAGAGTTGTTGGAGCAACAACACTTGAGAGAAGTGTTGCATGCAGAACAGTCCAAAGGTTCAGGATTGGGATCGAGTTGAATTCCTTTATTTTTGAGAGGGAGTGTTGAAAATAGCAACAAGAAATGATAAAAATAGCATTGCTATAAATAGCATTTCAGGATATACTCCAACTCGGTTGAAAATATAAAAAAATAGAAATGCTAAAAATAGCATTGCTATAAATAGCATTTCAGGATATATTCCAATTTTGATTTTTCCTTGAATCAAAATTGAGAATTAAAATTTGAATTTAGTCTCACTAGTTGTTTGAAAAACAATTAATTAATTCATCTTGTGTTAATTAGTTGGAGAAAATCAAACATGAAGTATTTGTGAAGACATGCAACAGTTATCCCTTTGATTGTGGAAGTTATCCCTTAATTAAGGAGATAAGGATGAGTTGTATTTGAGTTGTAATTAGTTAGCTTAGTTAACTAAGTTAATCCCAGTTAAATTAGTTCCAAACAATTGGAGGAACTAATTGTGAGTTCACTCAGTTAATGCATGCATGCATGCAACTAGTGTTCTCTAGATAATTGAATATTCTCTCATAAATAACTCATGCATGTCAATTCAGACAAAGACCCAGTTGAGATTAAAGGTAGGGATAATGTACTATCAGTTGGAGGAATTTTCCTATAAAGGAAACTCATCCATGTAGAAGGAATTCACTCCTTCAGGATTGCGCAGTTACTACAGAGGTTAGAGCAGTGTGTGAGGTGAAAATCACAAAGATTACAGCTGGAGGACTTAGGGAAAACTGCGCAAGGAAATAGGAGGCTTGGAGGATTGAAGGAAGGCATATGTGTTTTCTATTTTGTCTATGAGTAGTAGTGAGGATAGCTTGAGAGCTAAAGCTTTTTGTAATCCTGAGATATTTCCACTTGTATGATAATACAGATAGCGTGGTTTTTAGCTGAGGCCTTCCCCAGAGTATTCTTTTGTGTTTCATGTGTAATTGATTCTTCTTCTCTGTTATATGTGTTCTGTTTGATCTTGCTCAAATCGATTAAGCTTACACAAGTTTGATTGTAGAAGTAGATTAAGTATTTTGCTTTAGTACATTGCATAATCAGTTTAACCTACAGTGAGAATTTCTACACATAGTTCCTCTTAGGTACTCTAAATGGGTTTCCAATATAGTACCAACTAGGAAGAAAACATGTGAAATCGGATTATGCATAGATTTTAGAAACCTTAATAAAGCTTCCCTAAAAGACAACTACCCTTTACCAAAAATGGATCACATCTTACAGAAGGTAGTTGGATCGTCTAGGATTTCTTTATTAGGCGGTTTATCAGGCTACAATTAGGTTTTAGTTCACCCTGATGATCAAGATAAAACAAAATTTACTACTCCATGGGGTACCTTCATGTATGTGAAGATTCCTTTTGGGTTATTGAATGTTGGAGCCACATTTCAAAGAGAAATGGATATTGCCTTTTCTAATGAAATTGCCAGGTTTATTGTGATATATCTAGATGACATTATTGTTATTTCAAGACTAACGAAGAACATTTGTTACATCTGAAAAGCGTATTTAAGAAATGAAGAAAGTTTGGAATTTCACTAAATCCTAAGAAAACACTTATTGGCCTTGAAGAGGGAAAACGTCTCGATCATATCATCTCTAAGGAAGGTATTAAAATTGATCCCAAAAGGATTGAAGCTATTTTGAAAATAAACCATCCTAGAAACATTAAGGAAATTCAATCATTTATTGGCAGAATAAACTTCCTAAGGAGATTCATCCCTAACTTTGCATAACTCCTCAGAAACATAACAAATATGCTAAAAAGAGACTCCAAAATAAGATGGAACATTGAGGTTAGGAAATCATTTGACCAAGTTAAAGAAGCATTGACAATAGCACCAGTCCTAGTCAGTCCAGATTTCACTAAGGATTTTATAATCTTTTCATTTGCATCTGAACACATTGTTGTAGTTGTCCTTTTACATAAAAACAATAATGGATTTGAATAGCCCACTGCTTTCTTCATTAAGGCTTTAAGGGATGTTGCACTAAAATATAACATAATGGAAAAACAAGCCTTCATATTAATAAAAACAATCAAAGATTCCAGGGTTTATATCCTCCATTCTCACATAATTGCGTATGTATCAAATGATGTGGTTAAGGATATTTTAACCCAAAATGGACCAGATGGTAAAAGAGGCAAATGGATTGCCATCATTCTTGAGTATGACATGGAAATCAAGCCCACCAAGCTTATCAAAGGACAAGGGTTAGCCAAATTAATGGTTGAGTCTAACTTTAATGCATTGGATATCAACTTTGTAGCTGCATTAGATGATCAAGAGGAGCAGGTGACTCCACAATTAGATGAATCTTTTATGACCTCACCCTGGTATGCAGACCTCATTTTTTTTTTATTCAATTTAAATGCTCCTCTTGGTCTAACTAAGACAAAGGCTATATTTCTAAAATTAGAAGCACTGAAATTTTGCATCATAGATAATTTTTTATATTGGAAAGATGCTGGTGGTATTTTACTAAAGTGACTATTGAAAGATGATGCAGAAAGAACAATGCAAGAATTCCATGGAGGTGATTTCAGTGGACATCTATACTGGAAAACCACTGCTAACAAGATCCTTAGAGCTGGTTTCTACTAGCCTGCCCTTTTCTCTAATGTTCATGAGAAGGTAACCTCTTGCCACAAATGCCAAATATTTGAGGGAAAAAGAAAATTATTGCCTTTTCCCTTAAAACCCATATATGTTGAAAGTCATTTCCAACAATGGGGATTGGATTTCATTGGAGAAATCCATCCACCATCCTCTTCCCAACTTAAATGGATCCTCATAGCTACCAATTACTTCACTAAATGGATTGAGGCCACACCTTCCAGATTGGCTACCGATGTTGTTATTATCAAATTTTTTGAAACCAAAATCCTGTCTAGATTTGGTTGTCCCAACAAGCTCATTACAGATAATGTTGTAGCTTTGAAGTCCAGGAAAATGATAGACTTCTGCAACAAATATCATTTTACTTTGGAACATTCAACTACTTATTACCCATAGGGTAATGGGTTGGTTTAATCTTCAAATAAGATTCTAGTAAACATTATTAAAAAGATGTTAGAAGAGAAAAAAAAGTCATGGCACAACAAGTTAATAAATGCACTTTGGGCTGATAGACTTACAACAAAGAAATCAATTGGCATGTCACCATCCCAATTGGTTTATGGGATGGATGTTGTTTTTCCATCTTCTTTAGGAGTTCCAGTTATGAAGATAATTCAAGAATTGCAGGTTGAGCCTAATGATATCTAGAGGAGGATTGATCATACTATTCAATTGCAGCAATTTAGGGAAGAAGTCTACAATAAAGCTCAGGTCGTCCAAGAGAATATCAAAAATATTTTTGATAAAGAACTAAAGCAGATGATTTCACCTTGGGTGACAAAGTTTTAAAATGGGATTCCAAAAGAGAGGACAAAGGAAAGCATGGAAATTTTGACAATCTATGGACAAGACCTTATATCATTGGTGCTTTCAGAGGACACAATGCATTTTTTCTCAAACATCCAGATGGAACATAAATGCCTGGTGAACCTATGAATATGGAAGAATGATGAAGCATTATGTCTCTTAGCAATAAATGTTTTCTTACATCAAACCATTGTAAATATCATTGTTTTTATTATTTTGATTGGGTGACTTATTGACAGAAGTTGAAGCCCGCAGAGAAGGCCCTAAGCTTCGATTAATATGTTACCATAATTACTTCAACAACTAAAGAAATCGGGGATGGATATTATTGAAATGGGAAACTTAAGGCTATTGATCTACTGTTCTTGGCACCTCACAAGGAGAGTGCCATCCCCAGCTGGAGCCACTATTAGGGTCCTATAATTTATAGGATCTCAAGGTGATTGAGTATTTTATCTAAAAAATCTCATATTGTAAATAATTGTCAATCTGCAAATGATTTCCAAATAAAAGAAAAATAGAATAAAAATGAAAAGAGGGTATAAATAAAAAAATCTAATGTTGATAAGGACACCTATAGAAGAGGTGAGCTAGAGGCGATAAAACTGAGCTAGGGTTTGGAGCATGAAGTAACAAGAGTAGCGAGAGGAGAACCATGGAGGAGCCAGGAGGAGGGAGCTCCACTCCCTCCTACAGCAACGTTGTTTCAAATAAAAGCAGAGAAATGAGTTCAAATGGATTCAGGAGACCTTGGGAGAAAGGAAAAAAAAATATAGACTCAACAGTATTGGAAAGCAGCAAAGATGATGTTCAAGAAGAAACTCACGGCATGGACAGAAGGAAGAAGATGCCAGAGGACAGTAGTCAGGAAAAAAAGGGGTACAACTTGGCAGAGGGATCCTATAAGCCCAAGGCTGCCACCAAACTTAGGGTGGTTCTGTATGATCCTGCACTGCAAGAGCACAGAGATCACATGACGACTTATGTAATTATCTGTAAGTTTATGGGTTTATGGCCCATAGAGAAGAATCTGTATACTTGGATCAGAAACAACTGGAAACCAAAGGGGGATAGAAATCTTCATCTAGGGTCCAAGGGCTTTTTCACAATGGTTTTCAACAGCCTAGAGGATAAAGACAGAGTTTTCGAAGGAGGACCTTATTTCTATGTTGCAGCAGGACTATATATGCGACCATGGGTAATGAACTTTCTCCGAGAGCGAGAGACATTCACTTCGATCCCGATATGGATAAGACTTTACTCCTGACCTCTAGATTATTGGCTACCTGAATCCTTGAAATCTATAGGAAATAAATTAGGTCATTTTCTAAAAATTTCAGAGGCAACTTTGAGAGGGAAGTATACTTCCTTTGCACGAATATGTGTTGAAATGGATCTATCAGGAGCACTCCTGGATGAAGTGGTCTTAGAATTTTATGATGAGGAATGGGTATAGGAAGTGGACTACGAACATGTTCCTTTTAGATGCAGGAAATGTCATGAACACGAAAACCTTTCCAAAGATTTCCCACAAACCAAGCGGGAGGAGAATTCAAGGGCCAACATATACAAAGATTCTGAAGGATTCACCAAGATAGGAAGTAGATGGAAAGGTAGAGGAAGAAGGTATCAAAAAAAGTAGAGTGATAACAAAGTAGCAAATCGCAACAATTTTGAGATTTTAGAAGAAGAAGGGGGGAAAGTGAGAAATATGTAATTCCAGACAATCATCCTAAAGAGACAGAAAAGGAAGATAACATGGAAATAATACAGGATAACAACAAACTACAGGAAGGTAAACCAAACAGCATGGAACAAAGCAGGGATCAAGAGATGACCCCTAATGAAGTTTGGACTGACGACCAAGAACTAGATGAAATACTTCAGAGGGAGAATCTTGATCTGGAGAAATTCTTAAACCAGGGAACCAACAAAGGAATAGAATCCCTACCATAAGAGGAGTTTGACAGAGTACAATAGCTTTTCCTCTGGGGATCTCAGATAAAAACCTCAGGAAACAAAAGAAGCCATGAAAGACAGGACCAGGGAGGGGTCAAACCAATGGAGGAAATATCAGGACACTCAGCTAAGAACCCAGGTAGGAAAAGAGGCAGAAAGAGATAAAGTGAACTGCTAATAGAGTGTGGAAAGCTCTTGATCAACTCAAGTAAGATTAAATATCTTACCAGTTACTCATTAAAAAATCCATCATCATGAAGCTCACAACTTGGAATATCAGGGGTCTAGGAAGTAAAAGAAAACAGAGGAATCTCAGTAGTAGAATAAAGGAAGAAAACCTAGACATGGTATTCATACAGGAAACAAAATGTTCAATTGATAAAGTATGGAAGATACATAATAAATGGCTCAGTAAGTATGATTACATATAAGTAAAAGCCAAAAATACAACGGGAGGGATTCTCACTCTCTGGAATCCCCAGAAATTTGACATCATGGATGCGGAGGCATCCAAGAATTATCTTTCAATGGTTATCCAACCTTTAGGTGACAAGGATATTTATTTGGTCACAAATGTCTATGGTCCTCAAAATCTTGATGACAAGCTCAAGCTTCTCACCTCACTGGAGGAGCTTAGACAAAGACACCCAGCAATACCCTAGATTTTGGGTGGAGATTTCAACATGATCAAATCTCTTACAGAAAAAAAAGGAGGCACTAGACTTATGGGCAAGGATTCTATTGCCTTTCAAAACTTCCTCATCAAGTTGAAGCTAGTGGACTTAGAAACAACAAATGGAATCTTCACTTGTAACAATAAGAGGGGAGGTGCATCACGGGTTGCCTCAAAACTAGATAGGTTCCTAATCTCGGAGAACTTCCTCCTCTTGGGGCCTAACTTGAATGCCTTTATCCTACCTTTTGGAGGGTTAGAACACTGGCCAGTTCAACTAGAAGCTTCTTTTATTAGAACTCCAAGGAACAGACCCTTTAGGTTTGAAAATGTTTGGCTTACTCACCCTAATTTCAAAGCTAACATTGACAAGTGGTGGAAGGAGGATTTACCAGTTCAAGGCACAAAAATGTTTATGTTGCAACAGAGACTCAAGCACATCAAGACTAAACTCAAAGATTGGAACAAAAGTGAGTTTGGAAATATTTTTAAAGCCAAAAGAGAAGTGGAACAAAAGCTTCAGAATATCAACCAATCTCTCATCAAGGAGGGATTCACTGAGGAAAGGAAATTGCAAGCAACTCACTTCAATAGGAATGGGACACCAGATGTCAGTAGGAGGAAATCTTCTGGAAGAAAAAATCATGAATCCAATGGATCAAAGAAGGGGAAAAAACACAAGGTTTTTTCACAAATCTACCATGGAACAGCGGGCCCATAATCTGATCACAAAGCTCTTAGATCCGCTAGGAAGAGAGCTCAATACACACAAAGATATGGAGGATGTACTGGTACAACATTTTCAAAAAATAGCAGAGGAGCCTATCTCAAACAGAACACTAGCTATCAGGAAATTTACGAAGCATATTCCAAACCTAGTGTCTAAGGAAGACAACTACAATCTCAATAGACCAGTATCAGAAGAAGAGGTAAAAGAAGTAATAAATGAGATGCACAATGGGAAAGCACCTGGACCGGATGGTTTTAACATAGGCTTCTTCAAAGCAAGCTAGGATATAGTCAAAAAGGATATTCTGGATGTGGTTGAAGACTCAAGGATTTCAAAAACAATCCTAAAAGCACTAAACACCTCTTTCATTGCCCTCATTCCTAAACAGGATAAGGCAATGAATCCAGATTGGTTCAGGCCCATAGCCCTGTGTAATGCGATATATAAAATCATCTCCAAAGTCATTGCAAATAGACTAAAGCCCCTCCTACCAACACTCATGTCAGAGGAACAAACTGGGTATGTGGAAGGAAGACAAATTCTTAACAACATCATTCAGGCACATGAAATTGTCCACTCTCTCAAGAATAATAAGCAACCAGGGATGATCATTCAACTAGACCTAGTGAAGGCGTATGACAAACTAAGCTAGTTGTCTATCAAAGAAGTTCTAATTGCTTATGGCTTTGACCAGAATTGGATAAGATGGGTTATGGCTTTGGTAACTTCAGCCAACTTTTTCATCCTCCACAATGGCTCTCCCTCCAAATCCTTTCAGCCCTCGAGAGGCCTCAGGTAGGGAGATCCGCTTTCACCATTTCTTTTTATTCTGATGATGGACAGTTTAGGCAAAGCAATCACTTTTGCCAAAAGCAAGGGCACTATCCAGTGTCTCAAGCTTACACAGGAAGGGAACACGTTAACTCATCAGTAATTTGTAGATGACACTATGTTACAGGGCATACCAATGGTTAAAGAAGCCAAAGCCTACAAGAAAATCATGTAAGCTTTCGCCTTAGCGGCCGATACAGAGGTAAGTCTCTCAAATTCTAAAGTGTTTTTTTCAATATAAATATTGAAATTCAGAGAAACCTCTCCAGAATTCTTGGATTTCAGAGAGACCAACTCCCTCCAAATATCTGGGAATACCTCTCACTGACAAACCTCAGAACAAGGAAGTTTGGGAAGCTTTGATCAACAAACTAAAGGACAAAATCTGCAAGTGGACAAGTAGATCTTTAAACCTGGCTGGCATGCTTGCTCTCACAACAGCGGTCCTGTAGTCTCTTCCAGTTTATATGTTGTCAGCTCTTCCTATCCCTAGTGGAGTTTCCTAGCAAATCAGGAACATGCAAAGAGACTTTATGTGGGGAAAAGGTGAGGAAAAGAAGAAATGGGCATTGATAGCTTGGGACAAACTTTGCATGCCTAAACCTCATGGGGGTCTACGTCTCCATGACCCAGAAACTCTTAAAAAAAAATTGGGGGCCAAACTTTGGTGGAGATGGCTAAATGAATCCAGCAACCCTTGGGCCAAGCTCTAGAAGGAGAAATATTCAAAAAGCTAGAGAGAGGGGGACTTGATCAGAATGGCAGGGAAAATCAAGGGTTCTCATATCTAGAATAATGTGTGGGAGAACAGAGCTTTAGTTCATAATCACAACTTCTGGGAGATTGGGAATGGAAACCTTGCCTAGTTTTGAGAGGATAATTGGCAATAGGAATTCAACTTAAGCAGAGAAGGACTGGACATTCTCAGAGAGGAAACTCTCAAAAAGGGAATTAAAAAGGTCAACGACTTTTGGGATAAAACTAGAAACAGTGGCAAGTGGAGAACTTGGAAAATATCAATTAATAGTGAAGAATCTCCTCTAAAGACCCAGACAGAAATTCTTATCAAAATCCTGGAAAAGAGGAAAATTTTGATCTCCTCATCCCCAGATCAACTTAGATGGGGAAGAAGCAGTGAGGGTAATTTCAATCTCAAAGAAGCCAAAGATGTGGTCACTGGATACAATTTTTCCAACCGGATAACACTTGGAAAGACCTATGGAAGCAACCTCAATGGATGAAAATCAAGCTGTTTATGTGGATGGTGCATCACAAAAAGATTTTGACTTGGGAGAATCTCAGAAAGAAATGTTTTGCAGGAACTTCCATATGCCAACTATGTGGTATCCAGGAAGAGACAAGGGATCATCTTCTCAGCCTCTGCACCTTCACCTCTACCCTATGGAACTGGGCAGCCTATATCTTTAGACAAACTGATAGAGATGAAAACAACATCTCCAAAACCTTAAGGGATTGGAGGAATAAGCTCTCAAAGAATGAGACTGTCAACTCAGCCTGGACCCTGATCCCAGGCTTCTTAATATGGAATGTCTGGAAAGAACGTAATAACAAAATTTTCAAGGAAAAATCCAATCCACCCCAAATCATTATAAATCAGCTCCTCATGCAGCTCAAAGATACTATTAATATGTTTCAGAAGCACCCAACTAAGAATCCTCCTTCTCATCAGGACACCCTAATTCTTCATCTTTTGGGCCTACAGAAGATGGCCCCTCAGACCTCAATCCAGATTCCATTTCATGCTATCATGAGGCAGGACTTCTGGCGTCCCCCCCGGGTACTTAAAACTAAATACAGATGGTGCCTCGAAAGGCAACCCAGGGGAAGCAGGGTATGGAGGTGCCATTAGAGATGATAAGGGGAATTTAGTAATCATCTTTCACAACTACTTGGGGAATGCTACCAACAACATGGTGGAACTAATGGCCATAGAACAGGGATTAGAGATTCTAAGAAATCTCAACATGAAGAACTCCATAATAGAAGTTGATTCTGAATTAACAATCAATTCTATAAAAATAACTTCTAATGGCTCGGACCCTGAGAAAGTCTCGCACCACTGGAGAGTTTTGCAGGTTTATCAGCACATTCGATCACATCTGAGAATCCTGAGAACCCTTATCTTTGCTCATGTGCGCAGAAATGCCAACAGAGTGGCAGACCAGCTAGCAAATGAAGGGGTGCTCTGTAAGAATGAATACTATTTTTATAATTGGGAAACGATGCTTGTGATGAATTTGAGAGAAGAATGCTACAGTCTAGCTCACATGGACAATGAGTTTTTTCTCAAGTGGGACATGGAAGAGAATGGCAGACCAGGGTTCATCTAGCCTCAGCTCCCAATCGCATTGGTTGAAGGCTCTCTTTCGGAAGGCAGGAGGAGAGGAACAAGTGGTTTCATTCACAGAGGATGCAAAGGTAAAGTGGTTTTGTGGTTTATCATGCACATCCGAGACCTAAAATGGTTTTTCAAGGTTTGCCTCCAATGCCATTCATCAATTAACATGTGGCAATGGGCGGAGAAATAATACCACCCATATCACGTGGGTTATCATCGTGCTTCTTCTCTGTGTGATATTCTCCTCAACCTTTGGATTCGGGGAGGGAAGATCAACGACTCTAGTACATAGAGCTAGTTCGGGGAATTTTCCTTCGTGCTTTTTGAGGTTTTCGAGTGGACTCCTGGAGGGTGGTACTCTTAGTCACATGAGTCTTAGCCCCCGAGTGGAACCGTCTTATTCTTTGTTTGGAGTCTTTTCTCCTTATGTGTTCGGAAGTTTGTTTGTCAGTGGGTAGTTGGTTGTAAAGGTTTGCAGCCCGTTGTTTAGGGTAGACGGACCCTGGTGTTTCCTGTTGACTTTGTCTGGGACTTGTAACGTAGTTCTGTATTTTTTAAACCTTTGATTGAGAAGTGAAAAACACTCTTGCTTTAGCAAAAGAAAAGGAAAAGAGGGTATAAATAGAAAAAAGAAAAAGAAAAAAAGAAAAAAAGGAAAACAGAAAATGTTGAAAAAGAATGAAAGATAGAACCCCATCAAAAGAAAGAAAAACAAAAAAGAAAATAATATCAAAAGTGTTGCAAATCTAAATGCCACTACTGATAGATATTTTCTTCATTATTGATAAAGGTTGTGTTCAACTTGTTTAAAATGTCACAATGACTAGTTATTTGTCAATCATACAGTATAATCATGGTTAAACATGTTTAAATTTCTGTAAATTAGACTAGAGAATAAATGTTTGCCAAACAATGTAATCTTGGAAAATCAGTAGTTAGGTAGAAAATGACATTGATTTAATTGTTTAATCTGAATCAATAGGAGAAATAAGTGATAGGATTTAGGTAGTTTTTTCATTTTTCATAAAAGAAAATAATATGGGTTTGCTAATCTAAATACACCCCCTTTAGAAAAATAAAAATGTTAGCTTAGTTAAAGGGTAGGTAAAAATAGTTGGTTTTTATAAATGTATTTATGTGCCCTTTACCCTAAGTCTCAATAAAATCATAAGGAAAGTGCACAATGGGGATAAAGTGTTTTTATATGTTTTATATTCCAAACTTTATCCTAAGTTTCAAAAGAAAAAAATCAAAGGCGCATATGGACAAGATTTGTTTTGTCGTTTAAGGTTAAAGGGGGGTGCACTCAAAGCTTTGGGATTCACCAATCTCTACGATCGACAAACCTTATCTTTTTTAACCCCCCCCCCATCCTACCCTTACCAGGGGGGTCTAAAAAGGCGGTATTCTCTGTCAGGCCACATCCTTATGTGTCGTCTTCCCCTCATTTCGCACCCCCCTAGCCAATATTGCTTACCGCATCCTACCCCCTCTGAAATTCATCTTCCCCTCATCTGCTTTACCGTGTCCCTACTCTGGCACCTTCACCACTCATGTCGCACCACGTTTCATAGTTGTTGCGCAATTGAATGTTTTTCCAACGGAATTACCATTGTGCATTCAATTTTCCCTTCCAGGTAACCATTCAACCTTTAGCAGTCTCGCACTAACCTCCAATGGAACTTTCCATCCCTCCTTAAAAATCCCGAACCATCTTCATCCCCTATTTCACTTGTTTATTTTTTGTAATTCACATTTTTCTACAAAGCGACTAGTTACAAAACATTTGTTGAACCAAATCGAAATTGTTAATGCTCTACCTCCTTTCCCCTGACAGCTCATAACCTCAAAATATTCTTGGTAAGCTCTCCCTTCAATCATTGTTATCATTCACTGATATAAATATGCCTCCAAAGAGAAAAAGCTAGGAGAACCCTGTTAATCCATTAATCCCTCCATCCATAGAATTAGATCATATTCCATTAGCTGATATGGATTATAGGATTAGTGAAACATAGTGCGATTGTGAATTTTTGGAGCTTTACTGTTGGCTGGAGGACAAACATGCTAACAAAATAGATGAAATTGGATTCTGGGAGTCCAGTCTTCCTCATTATATTTTCCCTTTACCTTCCATGCCTTTGAATTCACCAAAAAATGCCAAGTCTATTTTGTTCCCAACCAATGAGCTATTATGACCCCATCTTGTGAAATCCTAATTTCAATTACTGCCCAATCTATTAACCATATGATGCTAGCTCCCCTTGTGGAAAACAGTGTCCCATTCTCCTTAGAAGCCCTCACCCAACTCTATAAAAAGCTTTATTTTGCTACCATGGCCAGGATTTTTGAGTTATTATTACTAGAAAATGCCCAATTGCCAAAGAAGAATCCTCCATACCCTTCCTCAATCTTCCCTAATCAAGCTAAACAGATTATATCCATAATTTCATACATTTTTGGTTATTATTCTGATCAATGGGTAGATGAACTCATTCTAGGCTTCCTTTCCATCTTTTCCATAGATAGAAAACCATCCATTTTGTTTAGTTTCAATCAATTCTTTGTCGATAACATTCATGAGAAGGTTCTTAAATTTTCAACAAAACAAGTGTTTAATTACATTTCAATTTTAGTTTATATGTTTCTATATTATCAAGCAGACAAGTTCAGTTTTTCCATGCAGAAACTAGATGACGAGGGAAACCAGCAACTTGTGATATTTTGGACTTCATTATTCACGAAAGAGAAGCAATAATTTTCATGCAAACTATTCATTGAAGAGTTTGTTCACCCAACTATGAATGTTTTAAACAGCTCAGTACAACCCAGAATTAGTGAAGACATCAAAAGGATTCTGCATTTGACAAATCAGGCCAGGACTAGAGATTGGTATTTATACCAAAACTATACATAAATTAGGGTTTATGGATGCAAGTTAGCGCCATACAAACTCCCAAAATACCTCCCCATGAGGATTTTTTCCCTTGATATATTATACAAATGCTAAATTATGATGATATTCACTTTCTTGTGGCCAAAAAGAAGTCCCAGTTTTGGATAAAGACATAGGTGGGCCCTTTCATAAGCAATACCAAGTCAGCAGGAGAAGAAGTAGATAAGATCCTTAAAGAGATGAAATTCAGCCTAAGTTTCACATGGTCGTATGACCCTTGGGGAATTATTTCCAAATTGAGAGTAGAAAACAAAACTACTCCATATATCCATACCTTCCCATGTATACTGTTATCACTTAAGAATTCTAATACCAAAATGTCTCACATTAGTTTATGGTAAAAGTCAGTGCTAGTCTAATTTTGATGTTTGTTTGCCTTAGAGTTTGAGTCTTAGGAGTCTTGAGTCAAATATGCATTATCATTCATCACTGGACATTCTCATTCATCACCGGTCTCATAGCCATGTGTCCACATGAGCAGTTATTTATGCTGCCTTTACTTAAACAAGTGCCAAATCTCAGAAACATATTATCAGGTTGTAAGTTTCGAAAGGGAAAGGTCAGGTCAAAGAAGGTAGAAGTGAATCATCTACAGGAGAAGCAATCCAGAGAAGAATAACCAAGCCAGCATGAAGAACATCTATAGTTGAAAGATATCACATAAGCAAGTAAGGCTGAGTCCAAAGTTTTGATGAATTACCTCTTGAAGTATAATTTGAAGAATGGTGTCAGTTTATTCACTTTTGAACAGCCTCATGGTATATGGAAAATTCATTTCAAAGGAAAGAAAACTCGAAGAAGTCAAATTTTGGCATAAAACTGTGTTTTTGAAATTACACAGCAGTTTCGTAGCGCGCTACGAAACTGCTGTAGCTGCATATTGTGATTTGATGGACCATTTTTGTGATACAAAGGGAAATCTTATTTGAATAGGAGGGTATGAAAGGGAGCATTCACGAAGTATAAGTGTCTAGCAAAGGCAAAACAAGGAAAGGAAAGACATTTTTGAACTCCAAAGTTTTATGTTACGAAAAGAGCAGTCGACTTCCAAGAGGATCACCAAGCAATGGAAAACTCATCTCTGAAATGTGAAAGAGGTTTTTATTCCTAAGACATTGAATTACGAAAACCTCTTCCACTTTCTCCAAATACATCATGAGCTTGGAGAAATGGATGACTAAACGTGCGCTACAAAACTGCTATAGGTGCAGTTTTTCACAAACAGACTTTCCTGTTTAACACTTGTTTTTCAAAGACATATTATGGGAATTAGGAAAGGTATTTCAAAAAACCAAGAGAGGTTTTTATTCCTAACAGACTGAAATAGAAAAACCTCCTTCAGTTTCCGAAAATACATCATGCTCTGGGAGAAATGGATGACTAAACGTGCGCTACAAAACTGCTGTAAGTGCAGTTTTTCACAAGCCTATTTCTCTGTTTGACACCTGATTTCAAAGACATATTGTGAGCGGTAGGAAAGTTGTTTCAAAAAACCAAGAGAGGTTTTTGTTCAGCACGGATTGTTTCACAGAAACCTCCTTCAGTTTGTCCAAATACATTTTTTATCAGAAGTTATGAGCTCTATCCCAAGACCTATTTTTCAGCCAGAACAGAGCAAGGGACATTTTCCTAGTTTCTAGGAACAACAAATGGATGAGTCATCAAGGGGCAGTTGGAAGGTTATGGGCTTCATCAAGTTCTAAATCATGGAGTTTTAGGTGTCAAATAATGTGTTAAATGTTTAGATAAGGTTGTTTTGATCATAATGAGAAGTTACACTCCTAATTGTTTTAGGTCTCTAGGACTCCTAGTTAGCTGTCTTTTGTATTAAATAGTTAGTTTAAGTGTCAATAGGTGTCAAATAAGGAGGAATTAAAATTCCCCTCATGCTTGAGGAGGAATCTCATTAGTTAGAAGAAGAACTCTATATATAGCTGGAGCAGCAATGTAGTCAGGGTTGGATATTTTGAGAAACAGAGTATTGCTTTGGCTTGTGTAAAAACCTAGTTTAGTAATATAATTTGCTGCTTATCTTCTCAGGATTCTTACAGTGTTTCAAATGCTCAATATATGTGGTTTTGCTTTATGTTTAATGTTTTTACAGTTGTATGAATACACAATCACTCAGAATTCACTTATGCTGCTCTGATTTCCTGTGTGTATTTGTAAGCTGAGGTTTCTATGAGATGTTGTTTTGAGTATTTAAACATTACATGCCCTGACTTCTATGCATGAGCAGTGTTATAGCTTACTGGATATGATCAACTCCATAAGCCCAATGGAAGTCTTTGTAATGTCTGTCCAGCCAACATGTTTATTAAATGTACTTTACAAGAGTTAGCCCTCTTATCAACAATCAAAATCAATAACTTTTTTTTTAGAGAGCCCTCTCAGGCTAGGGAGGCTAATCCTTAGTCAAAAGATTGGTCTGAAACAGTTACACGGAGTCTACCTGATCAGCAGCCCTTGAGTGCTTGATTTTTTTATAACATTTGGTGCGTTTGCCGGGAGCCTGAAGATTACTCCTTCCCGAAAAATTATGATGCTGAACTTCTGAAGGTAGCAGGAGCTCAGAAAGGTTTTCGAGGCTGCAAATCTACCTTGGCGACTCCATTGTTGAAGAATTCGAAATTCTTAGATTCATGGTGATTCCACTAGAGTTATGAAGGACCAGATGCTACCATTCTTATTTCAAGGTATGCATGCATAAATTTTTCAGGAATTCGTGGTTTTCCAGATCATTTTCCCAAGGATGCATATTTTCTAAGGAATGGTCCAAAATTCAACGGAGAAGATTTGAGTTTAACTTTGAAGCATATATCAGATTTCTTTGATTTTATTGAGCTTCTTAGAGTTAAACATGAGGATGTTTGCATTATGTTGTTCTATGATTCATTTCAAGGGAAA
>APFE030143814.1:2005-165547 GCA_000404065.3 Pinus taeda | reverse complement strand
GCCAACATGTTTATTAAATGTACTTTACAAGAGTTAGCCCTCTTATCAACAATCAAAATCAATAACTTTTTTTTTGAGAGAGCCCTCTCAGGCTAGGGAGGCTAATCCTTAGTCAAAAGATTGGTCTGAAACAGTTACACATAGTCTACCTGATCAGCAGCCCTTCAGTGCTTGATTTTGTGATAACATATACATTGCAGGAAGTCGAAGAACAACCATTTTCTACTTCAAATTTACAGACTCCCACTCCTCAAGAGAAAACAAGTAAAAGATAGAGAGAGGAGGGATGATCATCAACATTAGGTAGTGAGGCCCAAGGAGTTCAAAAACAGTTACAGGAGAATCACCACCTTCAAGCGACAAGTTTGTTACATCTCCTACTGGTCCTTCAATATCACATGGTCAAAAAGAAATAGAGCTATCTTCCCAAGATGTCTAAGGAGAAAAGGAAAAGTGTGTTTTTTACAGGTACCGAGAGATTAAACTTAAGAATGAAATTCTTAAGAACAACACCTATAATAAGTTTTGGAAGCAGACTTCTAGTTCATAGAGAAAATTATTATTAGTTTTTGACACAGAGCAGGGATAGATGTAGATGGCCTTCCTTGAGGCCCAAATTCCCCATCCAAAGACACCAGTAGACTACAAGAGCACATCGTTTGAATTCAGCACCAAAGATATCCATCCCATTGATCAAATGGAGATGCATAAATATATTGGTGAGATGATTTCCTCTACATTGACTAACACTGCCATGTCACTGTCAAAGCTGCAGATTTCATATGCAAACATTCAATCTCAGTTGAAAATGGAAAACATATCTTCTTTAGAAAAAGACAACATGATCAAAAATTTGGAATATTTGGTAGACAAGATAGGATATGATCCTAAAGATATAAATGTTGTAGAGGAGATCATCAAGAAGAAAAATCTTGACATTGCAGCATTGAGAAAGCAGTTGAAATTTCCAGCTACAGAGGATCCTTGACTAAAGATATTGAACTAAATGAGACCGAGAAGGGTGACATGATGAAACTAATCATAGATCAGAGTATTCATATCATACAGATAGAGGTGGAAATGGAGAAAATGATTAAAGTGAAAGAACAGAATCAAAGGATGGCCACCTCTTCATGCAGTTGTCCACCTTTCCTATCATTCTGCAAAAGATCGATTTTATTATTTAGGATAATGCTAATAATACACTGTCGGTTGAGACAGCGATTTTGTAATTATTTTGTAATTATTTTTATAAATACTTCACAGTTTGAAGTATTAAGGGTTGATTGTTGAACATAATTTTCCTTTACAAATTGTAATTTTTCAAAGTTGCTGGAAGCATCAATAATACAGGGACATTTTCATAGGATTCATGTGGTGTATGAAATGGTGATGTTCTTCTTCAATTTATGTGTTTAAATCATTGTTTCTTTTCTCTGTTATTTCTTAAAATCTTAATTACATAACAGAAACTGTGATGAATATGATATGTTATTCAGAGCACCCTATTCTGGCTGGTAGTAATTTATATGTTTTATGCTAAAGTCAAATTAAGGAATTATTCACTGCTCCTTAGTTTCCACTGAATCTTACATATCTTCAATTTCAGAATCCATTTAAAATTATGAAATATCCAACTAGTGCAACCTAGCTTTCCCTGTGAAACCCCTTCAAAGTTTGATGTGATCCAGTTAATATTTAGACTCCATAACCCAATGGAATTATAACAATTTAATCAACCAAACAATCCAATAAAAAAAAATCAGTACGGTCATAACTAGCCTAAAATTCACATAAAACAAAGCTAAATTGTAGGGAACAACCCTAAAAAATAAAAGATCTTAAAAAGAAACTAAAAATACAAACATAAGAAAATAACATTGGGAACTCAAAATTATTAAGCACTATATAAAACATCCCTGAATTTCACTTCATTTAACATATCATCTAATTTACATGTTATTAACTAAATCCATAATGAAGTCATACAAAAGAATATTATAATAACATAAGTACCGTTCACCAGGAGAGGAGATTCAAACTTGACTTACCACTATTTACCCTCCTTTGTTGTTGGTCACCTCCAAGTGTGAATGTCCAAATGCTTAATTTGAACACAGTGACCCATTGGTTGACCTCCCAGCCTACTCCTTGGGTACTCTCCTTCCCCGCAGACCCCCAAGTTGCAATGGGGTTGTATAATGGAAGAATGTATTAGCTAGTATAGGAGAGCACTCTTAGGCTCAAGAGTCCCCTCTCTAAGGTCATCTACCTCACCAAACTCACTATAGCTCGTAGTCACTACTTTGACATAGTCTCATCCATCCAACAATAGGGTAAAGAAAAAGTCCTTTTTCCTATGGCCTGCCCCTTCTTTTATAGGAGTCCTCATAGGTGACACTTGGCACTTCATGCATAATTATTTTTTTTTTTAATCCAATAGTTTGATTATTCACCCACCCATGTGTCACTCTCTCATCAAGGATCTCCAAAATTATTTACTTAAATTTCAATTTAAAAATAATATTTTTCCTCACCTCAACAAGACTTCCTATTTCCTCTCCTAGTTGTCTCTTGATCCCACTTTTCTACTCCTTAATTTATGTTCATTACTAAATTCAATTAATAAGTCATAGATTTGATCCCTTATCTACTCCCTAATTTAACTCAAGTTGCCTCTTAGATGGATATTCTTATGTTGGTTGTTGCCACATGGAGGTTCTCTAAATTTCTCTAAAGTTTAATTTATTAATCTTATTTTAATTCACTACCCTCTTCTTTGACTTAGGTTTAAATATTTTAGGATTAATCTTTATACTTACATTTATGTCCTCCTTTGCCCTTTTTTACCTAATTTACATTATTTTCCTAATATTTTTCAACGTGGGAAGGGTAAAGTTTTTAAGGTAAAATATTTTATTTCTTCCTATGATCCCCTTAACCCAAGTTTTTTTCTTGATTTAATTACCTTGGTTCTAATATCATTTACCACTTGATGTGAATTTACATGGTTTTCATATCTTGATTATATTTACTATTTTATTTATTTTTAATGATTCCAAGGGTATCAAGTTTGGTCGTGCCCTTCAAGAACTTCCCTTGAAGTTCCAAGGGTGTCACGCCTAACAATTTATTTGTCATGCCAAGGGTGCCATGCCACTTGCCCTTCAAGCATTCAGTGGCTACAAGGGGAAAGTAAAGGCGCAACAATGGATACCACTATCATCTCTTATGTTGTCTGCTATAGTGAGACTAATGGTGTCGAGGATCAAGAAATTTTCCTTGATGCGCGCCCCCGGTAAAAATCCTCATGAGCGACCCAACTTTGGGACCTACCCCCATGAAATCGTGATCTTCAAGGCGAAGGTGTTTCAACCTTTCTAGCCCAAGTCATGATGAGAGTGCTAGTATTTGAGATCAGGGACACTGTCCCACCCCTCCCATGTAGTTCCATCCAATTGTACAACCCCATCACCCATATGTGAGTCATTCGGCCAAGCAACTAATATGTGCTTGCAACCACTAACATGTCATCAGAATATAGATATACTCATATAATAGGTTTCAAAATTGACTTAGAATTTCAAAGACAAAATATAAATTTTCATCAAACCATTTGTCACCAACTCATCATATGTGAGTGCCTCTAGTGGTTTCCTACCATACTCAATAATCATCAGTAACAAGGTTTCTCAGTGTTAGTCATTGTCATAATAGCATCATCAACATCACCTAGTCATTTGCACCATTGTTCATTGTGAACCAGAACTAAAGTAGGTAGCTAACATAGGGACACATCCATCATGGCTATCATCGTCAGAACATCAATGGAAACATACATATCCATCAAAGCTATCATCATCATGATATCAATAGAGAGCATACATATCCTTTACTGCTATCATCATCATAAATTCAATAGAGACCAAACATAACCATTTATGCTACAATAATCATAATATCAATAGAGAACATGCATAACCATTAATGCTACAATCATCATAATACCAATAGATAACATACATAACCATTAATGTTATCTTCATCATAATATCAATGGAGAACATACATAAACATCACAACCACTAATAATAGAGTCATGTGTCTAGATCCTCAACCTGAGGTCCTCAAAGAATAAAGTGTGGGCCTTAGGGATAAATAAATGTTAATGCCATATCATTGGCAATCAACTAGAGTGGGGCACTACATACACCCCCTCTTAATAATAGACTTCATCTCAAAGTCCTTGGAATAGGTAAGGAAAATGGTGACACATCTCCTTAGCTTCCTCCCAAGTAGCTGAACTGGGACTATAATTGTCCCACTGGACCTTAACCCAGTCCACTAGCCGTCGTCTAAGCTGCAAAGTTTGCTGGTCCAGTATGTGAACTAGTTCGGCCATTAATTTTGTTTAGTCAATTTAGTGTGTCCTAAATTGCTACATTAATTATCAATCTGGGAGTCGTAAACTGATGAAGTGTGGCGCACTATATGTGCAAGACAACCTCTTTCTTACTTTTTATTGTTTTCAATTTTTATTTTGTTTTGGGGGTTTTATCTTCATTTATCTCCTAATGTGAATGGAAATCCTATCCCTAAGTTGTAAGAATACTCTAGAAGGCAAGTATGGATATAGATTTTAAGGCAATTATGTCCTCTATAATGATTTCCAGAACTTAACACTTTAGAAGGTCTTAAAACATACAAGTAATGAAATTAGTACTTGAACAAGAATGGAAATGTGCTGCTATTCAAATCAAACAAATAATGAACTACTGATCATGAAATCATTATCTATGCTGCTTATCTAAATACAAAAAAAAAAAAAAATAAGCTACTGCACTCAAACAAATCAAAAACTACAAACTAATAAAAGTAAAATCAGTTCACTTCATTTATAGTCCAATAGCTCGCCAAGTAGTCTTTTCGAGGTTAATCTATGGCTCTAGAGATAATGTCAATAACATGAGGAATTGATATCTAATTGTAGAAAATAAAACTAAAATCAAATCACATCATTCATAGTCCAATAGCTCGCCGAGTAGTCTTTTCGGGGTTAAGCTATGGCTCTAGAGATAACGTCAATGATATGAGGAATTGATATCTAATTGCAGAAAATAAAACTAAAATCAAATCACATCATTCATAGTCCGATAGCTTGCCAAGTAGTCTTTTCGAGGTTAAGCTATGGCTCTGGAGATAACGTCAATGATATGAGGAATTGATATCTAATTGCAGAAAATAAAACTAAAATCAAATAACATCATTCATAGTCTGATAGCTCGCCAAGTAGTCTTTTTGGGGTTAAGCTATGGCTCTGGAGATAACATCAATGATATGAGGAATTGATATCTAATTGCAGAAAATAAAACTAAAATCAAATCACATTATTCATAGTCCGATAACTCGCCAAGTAGTCTTTTCGGGGTTAAGCTATGGCTCTGGAGATAATGTCAATGATATGAGGAATTGATATCTAATTGCAGAAAACAAAACTAAAATCAAATCACATCATTCATAGTCTGATAGATCGCCAAGTAGTTTTTTCGGGGTTAAGCTATGGCTCTGGAGATAATGTCAATGACATGAAGAATTTGATATCTAAACTAACTAACAAAGCAAATGAATAACACTGAAATCAAAGCATAACTGAAATTGAAAATCTAAGAAAAGCAAAGTCAACAGAGAGGCTAATCTCATGTCACTAGTTATTGTAAAAATTGTATGAAAATGCCTAGGCCTAGCCTATACTGAAACACACACTGATCAGTGTTAGCAAAAATCATGTACATGAATGAAATGTTAACATCAAAACTAACTTGTGAAATATACACAAATGAACAAACTATGAAATATGTGCAATGGAAATAAGGAAACAACACATAAAAACTTTACATAACTAAAGAAAACAAAACCTCAGCCAGCAGGGGCCCTCTACACGACCTTGGTCAACACGCTATTAGTCTGGAATTACGCTCACACAGTCATATAAAACAGAGTCTTGTTATATTGCAAAACAGAGGAAGAATCCTCTCGTTACAATAGAAGGACCTGTTCACAGCACAGTACAATGACTAACAGCAAAATGACATAAAAAACTAACTAGATCTATGTGTGTACAAACGCTTTTTTTATAAGGGAAATTTCATAATTGTTTTCCTATGGAATACTTTCAACAAAGGACACATAAAAAGACAGCATCCGTGAGCTTAGCGTGATGGTTGCCAAGATCATTCAATCTATCAAAAGATGGCTATTGGATTTACATCGTGGGGGCAGTCTACAGCTGTCAAAATGAACCCATGGATCTAGAAACGGCCTCAGACCCTTCACGTGTTTGAAAACAGAGACCTGTTTGCCGTAGAACTCTTCGTTTGACCACCGTTTGACCAAGGGCTTCCTTTGCAAATTTGGCTGAACCAATAGGACCTAATCCATGTCAAGATCATTCATAAACTGCCCACGTGCCTTGTTTTGCTTGATGACACTTGTAACCTATAGATCAACAAAAATAGTTGTGGAAAGTCGAATCATCTGCGGAAAGTGGCTGCATTCCGCAGCTAATGAGCAAAATCTAATTCAAATAGAAAACACAAAAACATAGTTAGAAAACCACTTAAATGCTCTTTTAAAATCAATATGCAATGATCTTTGATAGCTTATGAGGTACTGGTGAGGGGAAAACGTTTAGGAAAGTGTGTAGGAGAGATGTAGTTTCAGGGCTCAACAATTGTTCCCTCGTCTGAAACCTACAAATGACCAAATTCAATAACATGCAAAGGATCTGAAATATAATGACGCAAAACAGAAACATGAAACACATCATGCATACGCGTTAAAGATGGAGGTAAGGCAAGCCTATATGCCACTGGCCCTTTCCTTTCTAAGATTTCAAAAGGTCCCACAAACCGTGGAGACAACTTTTCTCCCTTTCCAAAGCTTATAGATCTTTTATGGGGCCTTACTCTCAAGAACACCCTATCTCCCACTTCATAACTCTGGTCTACCCGATGAACATCAGCATAGCTCTTTTGTCGATATTGTGCTTCTTTTAGCCTCCCCCTAATCATACTCATTTGTTCTTCCATCTCTTGCACCACCTCTGGTCCTATTAATACTCGGTCCTCTAGTCGGTCCCAACTGAGAGGTGTTCTACAAGGTCTTTCGTACAAGAACTCAAATGGCACCATCATGATGGAACTCTAATAATTATTATTGTAAGAAAATTCCATAAGGGTTAAAAACTCCTCCCATATCTTTTTTTGGTCCATCACATGCATCTGAAGCATGTCCTCGATGATTTGATTAGTCCTCTCTATTTTCCCATCTGTCTCAGGGTGATAAGCAGTGTTGAAGTTCAACCCCAAGGCTTCTTGGAAACTGGTCCAAAACCTTCCTGTAAACACTGCACCCTTATCTGATATGATCTTCATAGGCACTCCATGCATCTCATAATCCCATCAATAAAAACTCTGGCTATTTTTGGTGCCTTATATGTAGTCTTAACTGGTATGAAATGGGCACTCTTTGTCAACATGTCCACCACTACAAATATGGAATCATGTCTTCTTGAGGTCATTGGTAGTCCCACAATGAAGTCCATTGATATAACTTCCCATTTAGATTTTGGTATCTCATGGAGTTGCAATAACCCTGCTAGATGTTTGTGTTCAACTTTTACTCATTCATACTTTAAGCATCTTACTACCAAGTTTACGATGTCCTTCTTCATCCCTTTCCAAAATAAGAGTGGTTTCAGGTCCGCACTCATCTTCTTAACACTAGGGTGTGCCATGTATACTGCGCAATGTGCTTCATTCAAGATTAACTGGAAGATATCTTCATTCGGTGGCACATCTATCCTTCCCCGAAATCGTAGTAGCCCATCATTATCAAGGGAGTATTCTTCATATTTTGGGACCATCATTTCATCCTCCCTCAAACTTTTGCTAACTTCCTCGTACTAGGTGTCTTTAAATTGTAAGTCAAGCAGTTTCTCCCTCAAATTTGTCTTTAAGGGAATCACTGAAAATATTTGAGGCCTCCTACTTAAAGCATCAGCCACCCTATTTACCCTTCCTTTTATGTAAGTAATATCAAAATTATATTCACTAATTAGCTCAGACCATCGTCTTTGTCTTGCATTTAAGTGATCTTGAGTGAATATGTGTTGTAGCCCACAATGGTCAGTCCTAAGATCAAACTTCCTTCATATAAGGTGGTGTCTCCAAATCTTTAGTGCATAAAAAATTGTTTCCATTTCTAGATCATGGGTTGCATAGTTCTCTTCGTGGGTTCTAAGTTTCCTTGATGCATAAGATATTACTCTTCCTTCTTGCATCAATACACAACCCAGCCCTTCCTTGGAGGCATCAATGCAAACCAAAAATTATCATTCCATATCCAACACCTTCAAAATTGGTGCTATCATTAATAACACCTTTAACCTTTGGAATGCCTCTTCACATTTTTCAATCCAAGTGAATTTCTTGTTCTTTCTTTGGAGCTCAGTAATGGGGCTTGCTATCTTCAAAAACCCTTCGACAAATCTACGATAATATCCTGCCATGCCCATGAAACTTCGTATTTCATGAACATTGGTTGGTGTTGGCCATTCCATGATGGCCTTGATCTTTGTCAGGTCTACTGTGATACCATCCCCAGAGATAATGTGCCCAAGATAATGAATCTTGGTTTGGTAAAAGGAACACTATGACAACTTCCCATATTATTGGTTTTCTCTAACACATTCTAGAACTATCCTCAAGTGTTCTTCATGCTCTTCTGGGGTCTTTGAGTAGATCAAAATGTCATTGATAAAGACTTGTACAAACTTGTCTAAGTAATCCCAAAATATTTCGTTCATAAAACTCATGAAAACACCCAGGCATTTATCAATGCAAAGGGTAAAACTACAAATTCATAATGCCCAAATCTTGTCTTAAAGGCTGTCTTCGGGATATCTTCTTCCTTGATTCTATACTGATGATATATCGACCTCAAAACTGTCTTTGAAAACACAGTTGCCCCCCTCATTTGATCAAACAAGTCATCTATCCTTCGCAGAGGGTATTGATTTTTTATCATCACTTTGTTCAACTGGCGGTAGTCAATGCATAGTCACCAAGACCCATCCTTCTTCTTAACGAAAATCACAGGGGCTCCCCACAAAGATATGCTAGGCCGTATGAACCCCAAGTCCAACAATTCCTTTAATTGGATTTGCAATTCCTTCAGCTCTGGAGCTGACATACAATAGGTTGCCTTTGCAATATGCCCAATGCTTGGTTTAAGGTCGATGGTGAAATCGATTTCCCTTTTTTGGGGTAGCCCAGGTAGTTCTTCGGGAAATACATCCTTAAATTCAACAAGAATTGGATGTTTATCAAAGCTTTCATAATCACCCTTATTGTTTAGAGCTACCACCGAGAATATTTGACATATCTTTCACTTATATTTCATTATTTGCATGGAGGAGATGAGCCTCAAGGAAACCCCTCGGTTCTTTCCCCTCAATGATTTTCTTTGGTTGTGATCATCTATGCAATGTAGAATCTTGTCTTTGCAGTCTAGGAGTGCCTCATGTCATTCCAACAAATCCATTCCTATAACTACGTCATAGACTCCTAAAATTTTAGAGTACAAGGATACCTTGGTCTTACATACACCGAGGTTCACCTCACAATCCTTTACCATCCTTCCTACATTTATTTTCATACCACATGCCCTTTCTACATGTCTAAATTCATATTGTGCAATTTCTTTATGTTTAATCTTTGATAATGCTTTTAAAGAAATAAAAGAATCAGTATCTCCTGGATCTATTAAAATGAAAAAACTCATACCATCAATATTACCTGAGGTTTCCAACACAGTGGATTAGTGTTCGACCTGGTGATTGTTCACCACTGCATGGATGTGATGAGCCTTCCCTGGATCCCCCACTATAGTTTCTTTCTTAGTTGAGTTGGTATTACATGTCTTTTGAGGGCAATCCCTCTCGTAGTGAGGAACTCCATAAGTCTAACATACCCTCTTAGGAGCTTGGCTCCTACTACCAACTGAACTAGGATTTGGCTTGGAACTCTGCTGGAAAGAGACATACTGTTGGGATCGGTATTGAGGTGGTGTGACTTGGTGTTGTCACATAGGCTAGTGTTATTGTGGTTGACGAGTTTGTTGAGGTACCCAGTCTGAATGCTGAGTTGAATGCCTATATGGTGTTCTTTGATTTCTTTTTGACCACTTTTGATGATTGAGCACAGGACCCCTTTGCAAATTTCTATGTTCCATACTGTTTCCACTTGGTACTCCTCATCCTGTGGGCCTTGTTGATTTACTAGGTCCACTGCTCATGATCTCCTCCTCTGCAATGATTTCTCGTTGAACTGCCTCGTGCAAGGTGCGAGGCATTAATATTCTAACCTTGGCCCTAAAGTTAACATTTAATCCATACACAAATTTGTTCACCTTGAGCTTTTATGTGTTTAAATGAGGGGCATAACAGAGTAATTCCATGAAATGAGCCTCATACTCTGGTAGTGAGCGACTCCCTTGCTTTAATGAATTGAATTCATCTAGTTGTCTCTCAAGGAACTCCTTTGACGGGTAATGTTCTCTAACTTTTTCTTCAAATAGTTCCCAAGTTACTTCTGATATATCCATCCCCAATTGGTTTAATAATGTGTTCCACCAAAGTAGTGCATTTCCCTTTAACTGGAATATACCCATCTTGGCCTTCATATTTGAGGTGTAAACTCTCAGGGTAAAGCACATAGCCATGTTTTCTAACCATGCCTCTCCAGATTGACCATCCGTGGAACCCCAAAACTCTGGAAATTTTACTTTTTCCAAATCTCGACGTACATCATTTCTTGTAGTGTTTTGGGGTACTTTTTTTGTATGATAGGTCCTCCATGATCTCATTTGAAACGATTTATTAATGCCTCAGACATGTGTTGGAACGATCTCATTAAGTTCAACATTTCTCCAATTGGTATTTGTTCTGGTTTTGTGATGTTTTCCCCATCATTGGGTGGGGAGGTAGGAGTCGGTTGTTGTGGTGGTGCCATGTTGTGCCCTTTAGTTGCCCCACTTATTCTTGTACCTCTTCTAACCATGGTTTACCAATGAATCCTGCCACAATTTAACAGGATTTTTCCTTGTAAGATAAAAATAAATAAATAAAAATAAGATAAAAATCATAACCACCTAGGTGGTTCTATAATTTACTGTTATGTTTTATATACTTCCAAAGGAGAAGTTTATGCATTTATAGTTCTTGATTATATAATTTACCTATCAATTTCAAACATTCCTATAAGATTTAATCAAAAGAATACCATAAATCTACTCAAATAATATGCTTAGATTACATTATATCATGTAAATGGTAGAAGTGGTTGGTAGCATTATCATAACATAAACTAAGAATGTCTTTAATAAAAAGAGAGAGAATACATTTCTAATGTTTATGATTTTAATATTGGAATTACCAAAAACCCTAATATTAATAATAAACATAGGTAATTATTGTATTATATAGCATACCACTAGAATAAGATAATTATTATCTTACATGCATGTATAATATGATATGACACAATATTATACCTTAATATATAAATATCTAAGAACAAGTATTAGTAATGAAATAATATATAATATTAAATTCATTTATTTATATAGAAAATAATTAAATCATTAAAAGAATATAATGATTCTTTGTTAACCCAGTCCTTTAAAACCAAAATAAGAGCAGATCTATTATAGGAATTCTGAGCAAATGTGCATTGCAGTTTATCCAAAAACTAAAATGCCTTAAGGTTTTGAATTCTTGAAATTTGAGAAACGTCATTTGTTACCAAACTTCCAATATAGGAAATGACACCTGCTTGGCCAAGCAATCCATTCTTGGTAAATGGAATTCAGAGACAAGTTTATCTTATCCAAAATTGTTTATTAACGGTAAGAAACGTATTTTTATCCCTCGATGTATGAATTTTTATTGTTTTAGAAAATATTCCCTTTAGAGGGAACTTTCTAACATCATCTATAGTTTCTTTGTTGTCTGAAAATTTCTATTTTTATTTAACATTTAAATTAGATAAGTATTGTTTTTCATATTTCTCAAGTATAAATGGATTATTTAAAAATAAGTATAAATATTTATAAGAATAGCTTCGAGGTAAATCACATAAAAAAGATCTTTGTCGACGCATGAATTTGTACACTGTAAATTCTTTTTATACTTATTTTTAAATAATCTATTTATTGAGAAATATGAAAAACAATATTTATACTTGTAGAATTGAGGCTTCTATGATCCATCATAGTTATAAGAAGAGCTTTGGCGTAAATCACATAAAAAAGGATCTTTGTCGAAGCGTTTACAAAGATCTTTTTTTATGTGATTTACACCAAAGCTCTTCTTATAACTATGATGGATCATAGAAGTCTCAATTCTACAAGTATAAATATTGTTTTTCATATTTCTCAATAAATAGATTATTTAAAAATAAGTATAAAAAGAATTTACAGTGTACAAATTGTGTTCAAAACATACACTTACAACCTGTGAAACTTGTTAAACTCAGAAAATGACACCATATTACAGCAAAAGTAACTTTTCAGCGTGAAATCTCGAAGTCCTCTATTTGGTCTTTCATGGATTCTTGTACATTATTCTCATTGTTAATGTTGGCATCGCTTTTGCTTACGTTAATTTCCCCACTCTCAGGCTGTAATGCATTTCGCATGAACTTAAAAATATGCGCTCCTTTGATGTAGCCGATGTCTACTTCTTCAGCTCTGGAATAAATGTTAGGCATTGCATTATTACTCTTCTATTTGCGCTTGAAGATTGTTCTCAAGTTCCTTGGAGATAGGATATCCCCTGCTACATTATGCCCAGTGAGTCATGAAATGCCAAAAGGAACTCCCGTCTGAAATAACGTGATGAACACTGGCTCCCATAGAGAATCCGCCTCCGAGAAAATTGGTCACCTCTGAGACAGAAATGCATGGAACAAATCAATTGATTTCCATACTTAGGTTTGGTTAAAGGTTTCATGAGCTTATCAGGAATACTAACTTCCGAAATTTTCTTTGTTTAGCTAATCTACCTATCGGTTGTCCAAGATTTGGGCTATCCCAAGAAAAATAGATGCACTGTGAGTATCTACCAGTTAATTAATAACAAAGGGTTTGGTTGTTGCATTTATTTGAGGCCAAGGGTTTGGTTGTTGCATTTATTTGAGGCCATATCTTAACAACGGATCTTTGTAGTTAGCATCATGATATCCCAAATCCATTGCCACTAGTTGGTAGCATTCTTTCAGTATCTGGTCAGTTGTCTTCACATATTTAAGTGACCATAATTAAATCCTTCCATATGAAGTGTGGGAAATTCATTATTTTCAATCTAATTCTTCTTTAATCCCTTGTAGGCAAGCAAGCGGATCATTCAAGCTTGACAGGTTAGGCTTCAGCTTGACTATACTACATTGCACTTTTTTTACACTCTTCTTACCCAAAATGCCCCCAACTTACAGCATTGAATTGCCCCCAACTTACAGCATTGAATGAACGGAAGAACGAGGGAGGCTTACAATAAAGAAAGAGTTGAAGAGTTGTTGGATGGATGGTTGGGCATATAGAAAGCATTCACCAACCTTATATTTAGGAATTCCTCTAGATAGGGTACCACTATGAATATTGTCCAAGGCTGGATATGATTCAGGATGCGCAAGCAGGCTCTCCGAAACAACAACGAAATAATTCCTTTCGTTGCATTTCCTCTCCTGAATGACTCTGAAACACATTAGGGTTGTGTTATTTCATGGTTCCATAAGCTATGTTTCATTGTTGCAGGGTCTTCCTTACTTCAAAGTCCAATTCAGATGCCTTATGGGGGTGGCCTTCGATAGACTGGAGTTACAGAGAAGGCCGGAAACTAAGGCCAAAAGGTAAGCCCCTTTTTTTTCATTCTCATTCCAAGGATCCGCCTTTTCCACTGGCAGAGGCCTCAGAGTTATGAGATGAGGGTAATCCTGCGAGGAAACGTTGGAAGCACAAATGCATCAAGGTTAAGACAAATAAGATGAATAAGTAATGCAAGATTACATTGGATTTTGTGTCTTCTAAGCATGATTCTTTTTTTTTTTTGCTTCCTTTTCAACTTGTTTGTTTAATTTTCCTCCTCTTGCATACTCTAATTATTTTAAGCTCAAAATCCCACTCCTTGGACTTTAATTAAAAAAAAAAAAAAAAATTACCTAATTTCAACAAAGCGTATTTTTATTTATTCCAAAATGAGTCCTCAAAGTTTACATTTCTATCTATGAAGGAAACCTCTCGAGAATATCGTGAAAATGTCAAAAGCTAAACCCTAAGTTAAAAGTATATCAATAATTTCATGGACATGTTGGATAGAATTTTGAGTCTTAAGAGCATGCTTAGAATTTCATTTTCAAGTTACCTATTATGGAAATTTTATGATAGTTAAAATTTTGGATTATTTTCCTGATGTTGATATTTTATTGATATTTTTATAAGGATTATTTAATTTGTGTATTCTTAACTTTTTGATATATTTTAAATTAAAATTTTAAATTTTGAAAGAATAGGTTGTAATTATAGATTTAAGTCTTTTGGTTTGTACAATTCAAAAGTTGTAAAAAATTTCAAGAAATCTATATATATATATATATATATATATATATATATATAATATATATATATATATATATATATATATATATATATATATAATTTATATAATAAAAGTTTTTAATATTTTCAAAAATTATTTAGCTTAGTTTTCATTTAAAAACAATTAAATTAAAGGTTTTATAAATAAATAAAAAATTAAGCTTGGTCCTACATAAATTTTATACGGAGATCCTCTATGAAGCTAGCAGGGCTAGATCTTAGCTTCCCAAAATGGTTTTCATGTTGTCCTATGTGTTTACTCCCTCAAACTCAAAAATACAGAACGACAACATGGCACATGATCAAATAGCTTTGTAAAGAGCTTCCGTAGCCACACTACCTCACAATTATCCATACTAGTTGTAATATACTCTACCTTCGTTGTACTGAGAGATATATTTTTTGCTTCCTACTCATCCAAAATTCATGGTAGATCCTAGGCTAAAGAAGGATCATGGTGTGTTATTTATGTTTATAACACTCCCATCCCAATTTGCATTTGTATACCCATGTAGTCTCAAATCATCACTAGAGACATACCTTAGTCCATGAGTCCCGTGCAAATATCGCAACACATGTTTTGTAGTCACCCAGTGAGCATGCAAAAGTTCCATCATGAACTGGCTCAAGGTCCTAATAGAAAAACATATATTTGGTCAAGTGTTGACCAAAAACATCAAATCCCCAATCATATTTTGGTACATAAAAGGATCCACTAGATCTAGTCCTGTGGCTTCACCACATAACTTTTTGAATTTTTCCTCCATTGGTGTGGCCATGGATTTGAGATCCACCATCCTAAATCTATCCAAGTGTTTGACAGTATATTTTTCTTGGTTGAGGAAAATCTCTCCTAGTTTATGCCACACTTCTAAGCCCAAGAAATAGTGCATCAACCCAATATCTTTATCTCAAATTCAAAGGCAAGCTCCCTCTTACACTGGATGATCATAGGCTCTGCTCCTATCATGAAAAAATCATCAACATATAAAACCAATATCAAAGGCACACCTTGAAAAACCTTGAAGTAAATCTTGGGGTCAACATTGCTTCTATTGAATCCAAGCTTAATCAAATATCCATCAATCTGAGCATATCAAGAACTGGGGGCTTGCTTCAATCCATAGAGGGATTTCTTCAATCTGCAAACATGGGTTCCCTATCATGTTCCTCAAAGCCTTGAAGTTTTTCCAAGTAAACCTCTTCCTTAAGTATACCATGAAGAAAAGTTGTCTTCAAATCCATCTGATCAAGACTCCAACCCTGATTAGAAACTAGAGCAATGATAAACTAGGTGGTAGTGTATCTGGAAACAAGAGAAAATATCTCATCATAATCTTCTCCCTCTTTCTGGGAGAATCCTCTTTCCATGAACCTCGCTTTAAAATTTTCAATGCTACCATTAGCTGCATGTTTGAATTTATATGTCCAATTGGATGTCACAATGGACTTCCCCTCAAGTCTAAGAAAAACCTCCCATACATCATTTTTCATGATGGATTGATATTCCTCTGTCATGGCATCTTTCCAAACTTGTTCATTCACTTCTTCTTCATAACGGGTAGGTTCATATTGTATGATGTTTCTCATTAATGCAACATATCCCTGATATCTGTGAGGTTGTTTGATTTCTTTGAAGGTTCATCTAGGGGGGGAATGTTTCTCTACATCCTATAATCTATAACGAAGCCTTAAAGGTCTCTTCCTAGAAGAAGAAGGATCATAAGGAGAAGGATCTAAAGGATCCAAAGGTGCCATAGTCTCATCTGGAAGTTCAGGCTCTAGCATGGATGGATATGCACCTACATCCATAGTATCATCTCTTCTCTTAGTGTTGGTAGGGACAAGAAAGTCTCTAACTCTTCCAAGAGTAGAAGCTTTATCAAAAGTCACATATTTACTGAAATCAATGTTCCTCTGTCCTGGCACCTATATCCTCCAAGCTTTAGAATTTTCAAAATATCCAACAAATGTATATTTCTTACTTGAAGCCTCTAGATTTGATCTCTTCTCCTTTGGTACATGAATGCAAACAGGGCAGTCAAATATTTTGAAGTCTCCAATTTCCATTTTCACACCAGTAAATACTTCTTCAGGAGTCTCATCCCCCAAGGCTTGATGAGGGATTCCATTTTGGAAATATACTACAGAGTTTGTTGCTTCTCCCCACACAAAATAGGACGTTTCTTATCATGAGCATGGCTTTGGATGCTTCCAAGATGGTCTTGTTCTTCCTTTCAACAACTCCATTTTGTTGAGGGTTGTATAGAATGGTCACCTCCCTCTTAATAATGGCTTCCTTAAAAAATTTCTTGAATTCATTTGAGGTGTATTCACCTCCATTATCTGTCCCCGGGATCTTGATCTTCTTTCCAGTTTGATTCTCCACTAGAGCCTTAAAATCCCTTAACATGTTGAAAACCTTATCCTTGGCTTTCAAGAAGAAGATCCAAGTTTTATAGGAGAAATCATCAAAAAATATCACGTGGTATAAATATCCTCCAAGAGATTTCACGACTTGGTTCTACAAAGGTCTAAATCAAGTTGAAGAATCTCATTAGATTTACTACTACTATAAGGGAATGGTCCCTTGACATTCTTGCCACTAACTCATCCTTGACATATGCCTTCATGTTCCACTTGAATCTCTGGAATGCCTGAAACCATATTTCTCAAGATAGGAAAAGGCCTATAATGAAGGTGAGAAAATCTTCAATTCCAAAGCTCACATTGATTTGTGCTATCATGGACCAATGCTTGAATTGGTTGACCACACATTCTTTATAGGCCTTCATTTCTGACACCAAGTGTGAAGATTGTCTTTAATCTAGATTTCCCTTCCTACACAAGGACTTTTCCATTAATAAATACTATCCTGAGCCTTTTGTATTCCATGGTTGAAACGGAGACAAGATTTTTCTTCAAGCCCGGTATGTACAACACATCTTGCAGATGAATGGTTTGACCATAATTGACATGAAAAGAAACAAAACCAATTCCTTTGATAGGATGAATATAATTAACACCAAGTATAGTGCTCAAATTAGTCTCCCTCTCAACCAATTTTGAGAGGATTTCATGATACCCAGTCAAGTGTCTAGATTCCCCACTATCCACCAACTAGCTATCATTGCTATCTGAAGATGAGCTAGAAAGAGAAGAAACAAGAAAATATTCATATTGAGTATTGGCAAAATTATCAACAAACCTTGTGCTTTTGTAATTCTTTTGAGGGCGCTAAATTTCTTCAAAACTTCCATGGGCAGCAAGACCACTTCCTCTCCTTCTATTGTTGGAGTTGTTGTAGTTATTATTGTTGGCATTGAGCCTTTGAGCACTTCTTCTTTTAGGACAATCTCAGTCTATGTGACCAAATTTGTCACATATATAGCATTCGAAGGTCTTTCGTTCCCTTTTACTTTCCTAGAATTTGTTTTAAAGGATGTAGGTTCTCCTTCTTCTTATCTCTGAATTCTTCATGTAGAAATGGGCTTGGATTATTCTTGAGTGCAAGTGCTTAGAAGTTCATCAAATGAAGGGAGATCGTATTTGCTACTAATGCTTGTTATGAATGTATCCCAAGACATGGGAAGTCCTCCAATGGTCATCTACACAAGCTCCTTAACAGGTATGATTTTTCGAATGGAAAGAAGTTGATCTCTTATTTGAGAGATTCTCATGAAGTAGCCTGTTACAGATTCTGACTTGTACATCTTGATGTCACGAAGTTGACTCTTCAAGGAAATAATGTAGCTGAGATTGTTGACCTCATATATCCCAATAAATTTGTGATACATCTCCTTTGACTTCTTTATCTTGGACAAATAATTTATGAGATGCTCTCTGAGAGAATTAATGATGATTTTCTCAGCCTTGATCTCACCCTTCTTGTACTTTGATTTGACAATGGCTTTGGCATTCTCACAGGGTTCAACTACCTTTCCCTCCACATAATTCATCGCATCATTCTCTTCAAGGGTAAGATCCAATCTATCCCTCCATTTTATAAAGTTGGAGGCGTCATTCAACTTCTCTTCAATCTTGAAGTAGGAGGAAGTCATCTTGTCCAAGAGAGTCGATCACCAATCAGCAAGAAAAGTGTCTCAATGGCTTTATTCTCTATTCCCCACTGGCTAATATTCACCTCAGCTCTGAACCCGTGTTAATTTTCCCAAATTATATGTTATAATAATTACTTAAATCAATATTTCATTTAATTACATTCACCCCAAAGCAATTAAGCAATTATAGATAGAATAGTAATAAACAATGAATAGTAGAAGACAACCATGCACAATGAGACACAGAGATTTTTGGTCAAAGACTAGGGAAAAACCCCAGAAGGGGGAAAACCCAAATCAATGTTTCTTCTTAGTAGAGATTCATTCAATGTTCAGCTGAGATACAATATCCAATTTGTACATCAAGAATATTCCAACAAGATTCTGAATCTGACCTCAAAATGTCCAAGTTGAAACTAATCAAATATTAGAGAAATTCTATTGTTGTCCAAAGTCAAGTCTAAACAATAAGGTCTGAATTTTGACCTATGGAAGACAATCAAGACTCAGTCAATGGATCCAATGTTTGGTCAAATGCCAAAGTAAAACTTTGTGGTAAAATAAGGTCAATGAGGTAGAAAATAGGGCAGAACATCGATCAAACCAGGTCAAAGAACATTTGCAAGTTTCAACCTCCTTCAACAATAAAAATATCAGTCAAAATAGAACCAAACCATCCAAATTCAATGAAAGTGAAATAGAGGAAGATATTTTAGTCAACACAAGGAAGAAAATATCCTTAGACTCCTTCGCACATATGAGATACTCTTGCAATTTCATAATGAATTGATGTGTGATGTGATGATGCAAATGAGGTTCAACGATTTCATATTTATTATGAGTTGGAGGAGGTGAAATTTCACACTTGTGGGGTCGACATGTCCTTGTTGAAGCCAACCTAGTCAAAGTCAAGTTTTTGAATTGTCTCTTTTAATTTCCAATGAAAATTCTGACTGAAACTTCCAATCTTCAACAACAATAAAAGAAAACCTTATAGACACAAAAGAGGAAAATATACTAAGAAGAGTTTTTACTCTAGAGAGGACAATAGCTTGATATCCAAAGAAGGTGATGGATAATTCCTCTTCATAGCCATGGATACAAAGTCTATTAATAAAGAAAATGAAGACAACTAAAAGAATTAGATTTAGAAGAAGAATATGTTGATGGGGAAGTGAATGTTGAAGCATAACTTGTTAGTGCCTTAGGAGAAATATGAAGGCTCAGGGACATAATAAAAACAAGAATGAGAAATTGTAGAAATATGAAAAGAAGGATCATGGTATTGATAACTGAAATAACAATTATCATCCTTAAGAATCAACTAGAGAAGGCAAAAAGGATAGAATAAGTGGTGAGAATTCAAATGAAAGAAAAGGAAAAAAATTGTGAGAAGCTAGAACCTAAAATAATTTCCTTAAGAAAGGAACTAAAGAAAATAATTGATCAATTGAATAGAAGCTTGAAGTTTAGAAATAGTGCTGAAATCATAGATAATGTTCTCAAATTCCAAAGGTCACCATTCATCAAGATAGGCCTTGGATACGAAGAAAAACAAAAGAATCTCATGGGAGATGCAAGGGTTAAGGTCACAAAGCCATCATAAAAGGAAGATGAATAAAAACATAAAATCTATGTTAATATTCTCAAGGACTCCATCAACAATGAAAGAAATAACAAGAAAGAAAATTAGGACTAGTGGAAACCTTATTCTCCTCACAAGAAAAAAAAATGAGTTCAAAAGAGTTGTTCCACCAATAAGGCCTTTTACAATGCAATACGAAAATCTCTTCCTTGGATATTGTTTTTCTTTCAATAATTTTGGTCATAAAGCAACAAATTATAGAGCTTATGCAAGCGTTGGTCATGTGAGAGATAGAAATAGAGGATCTTATAAGACCTCAAAGAATGAATATGTGAGCAACAAAACCAAAAGTTCTCGTGGTTTTGGTGATGGAAACTACAATTCATTTTCTCCCCTACTTGATTACAATATTGAATGTTATAAGTGCAACAATTATGGGCACATAAAACGTGACTATAGAAGCAGCATAATAAATTCTCCTAAGCAAGACAAGGAAGAAGATTTTCTTAGTCATCATAGAGAAGAATACATAAAGGTGTAGAAAATGAAGCATGTGCAAATGCATAGTATGCTCTAAACAAAAAAATCAATGGTAAATTGATAGTGGGTGTTCAAAACATAGGACAAGGGATTAAAATGAATTTCTCAACCTAAAGAAAGAAAATGGAGGTAGTGTTACCTTTGGGGATAATGCATCTACAAGTATAGTTGGAAAGGGTAACATTGCCTCCTTTTTCTTCCTTTAGGGTGAGAAATTTGTTCTGGTATCATGCCTTGATGGAAAGACTAAAACACATAATTTATTTTAGGTTGAAGGGTTAAAACACAATCTTCTATGTGTTATTCAAATGTGTGATCAAGTGTACAACCTCACATTTCATTCTAAAGGATGTGAGATAAGGAAAGAAGGTTCAAGAACTTTAGTGGAAAATGAAAATAGATTCTCGACCAATGTATTTGTCCTTGATGAAGTCAAAGGAGAAAAATGTTGTATGGGATAAGTATACAAAAGTTATTTATGGCATGGGAATATGGGTCATATAAACTTTTAAAATCTAATAAAACTCAACAAGAATCAAGCATTAAGAGATGCGAAAAAGATGTCAAAACCTATGAAACTATTTGCAAGCCATGTCAGCATGGGAAGAAGACAAGGGTTAGTTTCAAAACAAAGGAGTATTATACATCAAATCCATTGGAACCTATACACATATCGGTAGGCTAGAAACAACACAAACTTTAAAATGTGACATTTATTTTATGTTGTTTATCGATGTGTTGAAGGTGCTAGAAATATGTCAACCAAGGGGTCTCCCTGATGTGAAGTCCCAATTAGACCTCACACCATTTGGAATAGGATCCCCATCTAGAGTATCGACCCGGTTTCCATGTATTCTTATAGATTTTCCTTGGCTCTAATTGTCAGCAAGAGAGAGCAACATGTGTGTGCCTTCAAAAAGAAAGTAAGTGTGTTTGGTGAGTGTTCGTTCGTAAGCAGGTCAAAGTTCTTTTACTGCAGAGGAAAAGAGTAAAGTGATCTCTAAGAGAGAGGTAATAGTGCCATCCAAGTAGAGACACACGCAAACAAGAAGTACCCATCTGACTAGCAAGATAGTCCACAAAAGATTTGTTAATTTTTTGTATGTTTTATGCTTAAGAGAAATTTACTTCAATTTCTTTACAAGCCCAATATCAATATCTAGTTTAGCAATCACATTAGCATGATAGTACAATGTAGATAGAACATAAACATAAATAGTATAAGACAAGCCAAGACAAGAGGACACAATATGTGGCACCATCCAGGGACAAACCCCAATGTGGGGAAACCCTTGATCAATTCTTGTTATATTCTTCAATAGTTCAGTAGAGAGAGATAGTACAAATTTACAAATCTGATCATTTATGACAGTAGCAGAAAAGCCCTAGCCAGAAAATTCAACGCTGGTCAAATAGGGAATAATTATTCCTCTAAGTAGCTCAGTCAAACCTAGTCAACTTTAGCCTCCAACAATAAACCCAAATAGTCCAAAACAAGCTGAAAAATTCAGCCAAAGTCTAGCCAATTGAAGTCAAACTACAACCAACAACTAGGGAAGTCAATGTTGGTCAAACCAGAGGTCATATCATCTCGGTTTCAGTGCCCATATCTGCAGCTAACCAAGGAGAAGTTTCCTCACCCACTCCATAGTCAAAATAGGTCAACGCAAGTGGTCAATGTAGCCAAACAGTCTCCCTGTAGCTCAGTCAACGTTGTTCAACAAAGTCAACTCCTTCCTTCGCACGTGCGAGAGATGGTTGCCCTAATTTGCATACCCAATCAAGTGAGGGGAGAGAGATGAGTGAAGATGAGATGATGGAATAATGAAATGAGGCCTCCTCCTTTTATATGCCACGTTGAGGATGAACTAGAGGTAAAATGCTTGTTTTTCTTGCTTTTGACCCTAACAATTTGTCAATAATACAAATAAATTCATATCTTCATTTTTACATGTCAGAATCAAATTATCTTTAGATCAATCCTACACCTCTTAGAGAGATTAATCCAATAAAAATATCAGTTGTCATAAATAAGATGACCCATGTGGATTTTGGACCTAGTTACCAATTTTAACGCTCCCTCTCAACTAGGGAGAACTCCATCTGCCAATCGATACTATCTCTACCATCCTTGCATTGCTCTGCTCTACTCTACTATGCTTTATTGAACTATGAAGAAGAAGAACAAGTGGTCGAGAATGTACCATACCATTCTCTACTGACCCAAAGTTAGTCCCAGATAAAAGAGAGTGTCTCATACCATTCTTACTGACTCAGAGTTAGTTCCATTGATCCCAGATCAATATCAATCATCCTAGCATAAGGAGTACAGTAGTACACGATGCATCTTGCAGTAGTACTATGGTCCCTATCCTCATTTCCCTACTCATTGGCTAGATGAAAGGTACTTCCCACGAGTCCCAGATTACATGGGTAGGATGTCTCAATAGGAGAAGGATGAACCACTCATCCTACCTACATTTTGCCATAGAGTATCATAGGGGAAGGTTGAGCCACTCACCCTATGGTTATTTATTGCTCCAAGAAGTACCCCAAGCCCCTCGGAGCTCCCAGATCTCAATGTCTATCTCATACAGGACCCTCATAAGAGGGTCTCTCCACAACTCCTAGTCGTTCTTGAGAATTCAAAAATTTGACCTTTCCCAGGGGCTTTGTCAGAATGTCAGCGACCTTCACATCAGTCCCAATGTGATGGATCCTTATTTCTCCTCGTTGTACCATATCTCAGATAAAGTGGTGCCTAATATTTATGTGCTTAGAGCAATCATGAAATATGGAATTCTCTGGTAATCAGATCCCACTTTGGTTGTCACAGAGGATCACAGTGGTATCCAGCACATGTCCAAACAGCTCACTGAAGGGCTTCCTCAACCAGATAGCTTCAGAGGAGGCCATACTAGTAGCTATGTATTCGGCCTCAACAATGGTCAAGGAAACCAATTTCTGCTTCCTGCTCATCTAGGATATCAAAGAAAAACCTAAAGAAAAACAACACCCATAAGTGCTATTGCGATCCACCACACTTCCAGCCCAATCAGCATCAGAATAACAATACATCCTCACATCTCCAACAGTGTATCTTAGTCCATGAGTGATTGTGCCCCAAACATATCTCATAAGATTCTTAGCACCAATCCAATGTATATGATGAGCTTCAACCATGTATTGGCTCAACGTATTAACTACAAAACACATATCCGGATGGGAGTTCACCAAGAACATCAATGATCCTATGAGTTGACGATACTTAGAATCATTTCCCAATACATGTGCAGCAATGCTATCACATAACTTCTTGAAGTTAAGTTCCATTGTGGTAGTCACAGGCTTGCAGTCTACCATTCCAAATATTTCCAGTATCTTCACAATATATTTTCCTTGAGATAGGAAAATTTCTCCTGCCTTTTTCCAGACCTCCAACCCTAGGAAGTATTGCATTAGTCCTAGATCCTTCATCTCAATTTCAGAAACCAAATCCCTCTTTCATTTGTGAATGAGAGGGTTTACACTTGTGAGAAAGAGGTTGTCCACATAAAGTACCAGTATGAGAGGTTTATCATCTTCAACCTTAAAGTAAAGGTTCGAATCGACTTAGCTTCTAACGAATCCCAGCTTCATCAGATAGCTATCAATCCTCTCATGCCATGGTCGGAGAGCTTGCTTCAAGCCATAGAGAGCTTTCTTCAACCTGCATACATGAGATTCCCGGTCATGAACCTCAAACCCCTTGGGTTGTTCCACATAGACTTCCTCTTTAATCGAACCATGAAAGCAAGTGGTCTTGATGTCCATCTGATGTAGGTTCCATCCTTGTGAGGTAGCAAGGGCTATGATCGAGTGGATGGTGGTGTATTGGGAAACAGGTGAAAATATCTTATCGTAATCTACACCTTCCTTTTGAGAGAATCTTCGAGCAACAAAGTGAGCTTTGAACTTTTATGTGCTTCCATCAACTCCATGCTTGATTTTGTAGAGCCACTTAGCAGTGAAAATCGATTTTTCCAAGGGTCTAGGAACCACATCCCAGACATCATTCTTCATAATAGACTCGTATTCTTCATTCATAGCATCCTTCCATACTTGTTGCTTCATGGCTTCTTCAAATGGCGAAGGCTCATTTTGAATGATAGTGCTCATAACAGTCAAGTATCCTTGATACCTATTCAGCTTCTTGCTCTCACGGAAAGTTCCCCTTGGTGCAATATGTCTCTCAGCATATTCTAGAGTCTCCCTAACCCATGAGGGTCTCCTCTTGGAGGAGGGATCTTGGGGAGGAGGATCAATAGGATCCATAGGTTCATCAACATCAAGCATTGTCTCGTCCTCAGTTTCACCCTATCTTCTGGTGTCAGCTTCTTTGTCCTTCCTTGGGATAGGAAGGTTGTTGATATTGCTCAGGGCCATCTCTTCATCAAAGGTGACATCATGACTTATCTCAAATTCCCTTTGACCAGCCACATAAATTCTATAGCCCTTAGAATTTTCTCTATAGCCTACAAAGATTCCTTTCTTCCCAGATGCACCCAATTTTCTTATTTTCTCTTTTTGCAAATGAAACTATATGGGACTTCTTAAAATTCCAAAATGAGAGACATCAGGTTTCTTACCTGTGAACATTTCTTCGGGAGTCTTAGACTCCAATGCTTGATGAGGGCGTCAATTTTGAACATACATGGTGGTATTTGCAGCTTTGGCCCATAGAAACTTCGGAATCCCTTAATCATGAACCATGGCACGAATAACTTCTAAAATAGTACGATTCTTCCTTTCAGCCACACCATTTTACTCAGGATTGTATGGTGTTGTGTTCTCCCTCTTAATGCCAGCTTCTTTGCAATAATCATGGAATTCATTTGATTTGTACTTAGTCCCATTTTCAATCCTTAGTATCTTAATTCTCTTTTCGGATTGATTTTCGATCATGGCTTTGAAGTGATGGAACCACGTGATCACTTCATCCTTCTTTTCCAAGAAGTGGATCCAGGTCTTGTGAGAATAGTCATATGTAAAGGTGAGATAATATAAATATCCTCCCAAAGAGTTTACGGGCATCATACCAGATATGTCGAAGTGGATCAACTACAATATATCAGTGGTATTGCTATTACTTGATGGGAATGGTCCCCTTGTAAGTTTTCATTCAGAACATCCCGGACATACACCTTCATGCTCTACTTTGAACTCGGGCATACATGTCACCATCTATCTCACATTGGGAAGAGCCTTATAATGAATATGGGAAAACCTCTGGTTCCATAGTTCAGATTGTAGAGATGTGTCGCAAGACATGACTCCCAATGGACTTCCTCAAACTTGATACAAAGTGTCAACCCTGAACCCAAGAGTAAAAGAATCTTTAAAATTTCTTTTCCAAACTCATACCTTTCCATCGATGAATGCCACCTTGTATCCTTTTTCTTCCATTACTGAATAGACACCAAGTTCTTCTTGAGATCAGGTACATATAGAACTTCTTGTAAATGAATTGTGTTACCTTGATTCAATTGAAGGGTAGCATTACCTACTCCCTTCACAGGATACCTATCTCCTTTTCTATCATATTAGAGAGGGATTCCTTGTATCCAATGAAGTGCCTTGAGGCACCACTATCAATCATCCAATTTACCAAAGTGTCTCGAGGAGAGGCAATGGAGAGGGTCGATATAAGATAGTACTCTTTTTTCTTATTGTTAACAACATTTGATTCTTACTACCTGGATTTCCTTGATTTCTTGGAGGGTCAACCATTTCCTTGATGTCCCACATTCATTTTTCCTTTGTTGTTGGACTTTCCATTCCTTTGATTGTTGTTGTTGAAGTTTCCCCTTGAATGATTGTGATCATCATCGTGTGTTGTATCCCTTCTATTTGGACACTCCCTTGCATAGTGGCCAAACTTATTGCAAACAAAGCACTTGCCCTTCCTTCCTCCCTGAAATCCAGGCATTCCATGGAAATGACCTTTAGACACTGCATTATTTCTCCTTTTGGCATAAGCAGAGAATGCAGTGGGGTTGCTTCTACTAGAAGGCATTTCTTTCTTCACCATTGTTGTTTCTTCTTGAATGCATCTCGACATCATTTCTTCAAACCCTAGAATTCGATCATTATTGAGAATAATGGTTCTAAATATATACCACTCAGGTGGGAGTTCTCCAAGGGTAGTGATAGTAAGTTCCCTGTCATGAATGAACTCTCCAATCGAAAAAAGATCATTATTGATCTCAGTGATCCTTAAGAAGTAGGATTGAATATCCTCATCCTTCCCCTTCTTAATATCCTTCAACTTATTTTTGAGAAATAAAATTTGATTTGTATCACTAACCTTTAAAATGTTGACCAACCTGTGGTAGATCTCCTTGGAAGTGTTCAAATCGGAGATGTAGGCCACCAGACACTTTTCAATGGAATCTCTGATAATATTCTTCACTTTGACTTCAGCCCTATTTTACTTGGTCTTCGCAGCAACCGATGCATTTGAAGGAGGTTTGGGGATTTTACCCTACACATAGCCCATCACTTCTTTTTCTTCCAAGGTCAAATCAAGAGACATCTTCCATCCATGATAGTCAGATTTATCATGGAGCTTGTCTTCAACTAGGAAGTAGGATGAGGAACCCTTTGAACCATTTGTCCTTGTCCAACTGTCTTCGATGATTTCTCTTTCACTCTTGCTTGGGCTTTGTCTTCACCTCAACTCTAATATCATGTTAATTTTTGGTATGTTCTATGCTTAAGAGCAATATATTTCAATTTTTTTATAATCCCAATATCAATATCCAGTTCAGCAATCACATTAGCATGATAGTAAAATGTGGATAGAACATAAACATAAATAGTAGAAGACAAGCCAAGACAAGAGGACGCAATATGTGGCACCAACCAAGGAAAAACCATAACGTGGGGAAACCCTTGATCAATTATTCTTATATTCTTCAATAGTTCAACAGAGAGAGAGAGACAATACAAATTTACAAATCTGATAATTTATGACAGCAACAGAAAAGCCCTAACTAGAAAATTCAACACCGTTCAAACAAGGAAGAATTCTTCCTCTAAGTAGCTCGTTCAAACCCAGTCAACTTCGACCTCCAATAGTAAACCCAAACACTCCAAAACAGTCTGAAAAATTAAATCAAAGTCTGGTCAACTGAAGTCAAACTGCAACCAACAACTAGGGCAGTCAACGTTGGTCAAACGAGAGGTCAGATCACCTCGATTTCAGTGCCGAGATCTACGGCCAGCCAAGCAGAAGATGCCTCACCCAATCCATAGTCAAAATAGGTCAACACAAGTGGTCAACGCAACCAAACAATCTCCTTGATGCTCGATCAACACTGGTCAATGCAATCAAATCCTTCTTCCTTTGCATGTGTGAGAGATGGCTTCCCTAATTTGCGTACCCAATCAAGTGAGAAGAGAGAGATGAGTAAAGATGAGATGATGGAATAATGACTTGAGGTCTCCTCCTTTTATATGCCACGTTGAGGATGAACTGGGGGTAAAAATGCCTATTTTTCTTGCTGGCCAACCTTGGAAATTTGTCAATAATACAAATAAATCCATGTCTTCATTTTCACATGTCAGAATCGGATGATATTTAGTTCAATCCTACACCTCTCGGAGAGAGGAATCCAACAAAAATATAAGTTGTCATAAATAATATGACCCGTGCAAAGTTTGGCCCTAGATGTCAATTTTAACAAGATGTGATGGTCATTACAACCAATGAATGAGAAAGATTTGTCTAGTATCCCGCGGAATAGCCCATAAGGACGAGACAACAATAACAACCATTACAACACATTCTCAATATGATAAGTAATAAAATAATCGAAACATTTCAACTACTTTAGCAAAGATGAAAGAAAACATGAATTACAAACATTCACAAAATAGTCTTACAAATATCCATAATCCATCTATGGAGAACATGTTGACCCATAAGGCTTCTTATATTAAGTAAAAGTTCCAAGATACATGTATACAATTAAAATCACTAGCTCCAACAGTGGAGCATTGGATCCATTCTTTTCTCCTCAAAAGAACTAACTTATCTCTCTAATGCCTTGCAGGAGGAACCAAGGTGAAAAGTCATTTTCTCATACAATGAGGGTGTATATATAACCAAGAGGTTATGCTTCACCTTCCTTGTGACCATTGAATACCCTCATGATTTTTTGAATTCGTATGAATTTTCGACTTTACATGACTCTTCATATTCTGAATGTGTCCTTTGGAGTTCCACTTTACAATACATTTTGAATAGGTAACTACATAATCCACAATAATTATGTGGCATATGATGACTTGTGACAAGACATGACATGAAACTGATGAAATGGATTACATGATGATATGACAGTGCCAATCCTTCCTTCTCGTTGCTTCTTTCTTTGTGTCTTCTTGAAAACATGGTACATGTTCTTCTTCTTCCACCTCCTTATGAATTGAAGATGAGGAGTCTTCAATGGGATCTTCATATTCATCTTCTGTTATAGTCTGGTGTTCCTTCATCTTCTTGCCTGATGATCATCTTATCTCTTCAGATCCATATGTGTCTTCTAGCATGTCCTCCTTATCCATCTCCTTCCTCATCACCTTGCCATAGCATGATAAAGTACCTGCATCTGCAATCCAGTCATGAAAAGATGACATCAGTCCAATAAACCCCTAGTATAAGATGGTGTATATTGATCCACTGACTAAGATGGAACCAACTCACAAGCTGGGAAAGAGGCTTAGTAACTGTGCAATTGCACAAATCAGGTAGTCAAGGGTGAAGCTTGAGCCTTTAGACTACGCAATGCATAGTTTGGGTTGGACTGAGGAAGAAGGTTGCGTAGTTTAGGAGCTCAGTAAGCCATGATGATATGTTGGGCACTATCTCAGTCAACTACGTATTTCTATGAGGAAAAGAAGATATGGTGACTTGTGCAGCTACGCAACTCAAGATCTCAAGGATTGGGCTTGAGGTATGACATTGCGTAATGCACAGTTCAGGCCTGGATGGAGGGCATGATAAGGTTTGGGCTTGAGCACTAAAAATGTGAAATATGTAGTACTGAAAATATTGGAGGCCATATGATTACAAAATTTGCGTTGTTTAGGATCTTAGGACTAAGGCTTGAGGACTGAGACTGTGCAATGCATAGTGTTGGCTTGGTTGGAGAGATGGATTGTACAGTTATGGGACTCAGGGTTTGGGCTTGAGCACTGAGGTTGTGAAATGCGCAATTCCGGGAGATAGAGACTGCATATTGCGGAGTACCAAGAGACAAGGTCGTTGCTTGAGGGCTAGGATTACACAATGTGCAGTTTAGGGGGGCTGGATGAGACTAGATTGCTAGGAATTTTACAAAATTTGGCTAAGTGTGGGACCAAAGAGATTGTTGTGAACAATAATATGACTTGAATGTGATCACAAAATTGAAACACTTTGAAAACACAACAACATAGATCATTTGGAACTCATTAACAACATATTTCCCTCAATGTGACAACTTTTCGATCACTTTAAGACAAGTGCAACACTAAAGGTGCACTTTGTGATGACCATGACTACACTTATGCAACGGTGCTTAAAACTTTGGGAATGGGTGCGACTAATGTTTACATGGTTAGACAAACCCATCCACACAAATATAACCACTTGAAACCACCAGAACAAGCATACATAAATTGTGTGACGGCTAACATGTGAAAATACGACAATTTCTAAAGTGTGAAAGAATCTTGTGATATGTTAACGACGGTGAAAATAACACATGCCAGAGAAAAGATAACATGAAAAGGACACTAATTAGATTGAAAGCAAGTGGAAGCGATATCAAAAACATGAAAATGACACTCGCTAAAATAAAGGTGTGTGGAAGGAACAGTTTGCAAAACTCAGCAAAATGGAAGTACAAACGCAACTAGAATATGAGAAAATGTCATTGTCAGTGTGCATTGGTTGTTGACATGGAGTGGATGTTGCACAGGCACAATCTTGATGGAACGTGCTATTCTTGTCCAAGATTGCGTAAAATAATGCATGCACTTGTTACAGACTAAACATGTGTGAGAAAGTGACTTCGAAACTTCGAATCCAAGAAGGAAGCTCAAAAAGAATTAGCTGATCAAGAAGTGACTATGAAATGACTGATCGAAAGATCCACAGTAGGCTCCAAAATTCGAGTGTACGCAAAATTTTGGAGGGTGTTTTTCGCACTGACAACACTTGGTGACACACTGGTAGAACTCCAACTTCTCTGCCTTGGGCAATTCTTTCTTGCAGGGTCAAGTTCTTCAAGAAGTAATGATTCATCATTGAGATTACCATGGCTTCCCCACCTACCTCTTGAATAAAGAAATTCCCCTTCATTCCTTTACTCGGTTAAACACAAACATAAGATCAACAATCACACAATGTTTCGAATTAGGATAGGGTAATGAAGTTTGCGAGATTTAGATTTTTAGAGTATAGTTTTTCATTTCTGGTGTTTCTCCACAACTAGCAGGCCTGGATAGTACCCCATAGGAGTCACTTTGAGGACACAATCATTGCTCCGCTACCAGCAAGCCTGGAAAGTACCTCAGCCTAATTGCTTGCTTCGCCTCTCTGCATAGGAAGCCTTTCTCTTCTTTCGCCTTTATTTATTATTTTATATAGGACTACGCATCGGCACTTATTTATTTCATGGGAGGAAGAGGGATCCCGACTTATTGAGAGCAGGAGAGGTTGTCCCTTCAGAGAAGCATGTATAAGACCTTTGATATTGGTTTTCTTGTTTCGATTTTCCCCTTTTTCTTCTCTAATTGATTGGATCAACCTAAAAACAAGGAAACATAAAAACCTGAGTGCAGGCATGAGGTTTCTGAAATAAACATGGAGGTCATGGTTTGACACAAGGCTTTCTTAATGCAAAGATCATATTTTCCATCGGATACTCATCAACCAAAATACGTAACCAAGACAACGAATAAGGATAGAGAGTTAGCCAAATGTTGTAGTGTTACAAAGTCATTTTCTATATTTCCACATTCCCTTTCAGACAACAAAGCATCTTCATGCACAATCTCACAAAATGAAAGGAAAGACAACACGCAACAAGGAAACAAAACTAGAAGCCAAGACAGAAAATTGCTAAAGCAAAACATGATGTGAAAACAAACCAGAAAACTCAAGACAAACTATAGGAAATGAATGCAGGATGGATGCGTAGGTAAACTAAAATGCAACTAGACCTACTCCTAACCTAATCAGCTAGAAGTTCAGGGTCACATATAATGGAATTTCCAATGTAGCCACCATAATTGTTCCCATCCTACAATCACAAAGGTATGATCGACTAAAAAAAATATAAAACAATGTGTAATAGAAAAGATAATAACTTGAATAGCTTGCACAAAAATTTGAAGGTCTTTCTTGTCCGCAAAAATATAGGCCATAGCCACCACTTCTAACTGGTTTATATTCTTATCCTTTTTATGAGAACCATCATTCAACAAACCTTTGAAGCTTCCTATGAATGTGTCTCCATATGCACCAAAATCCTTAGCAAGTGTAAGGAAATATCAAAAATTGTTATTTGCGATGAAGCTCTCCCAGTAAGACTGTTCCAACCATTCAATGATTGGATTGTAGAATTCAAGATAATCCTCCTGAAAACCCTGAAATCTTTGAAAAGATAAATTTTCAATTAGAGGCATAAGATTACGATGGGAATCTTGTGAGGGAAAATAGATCTGATCATATTAAGCAGTCATGTCGAGATAGTGATGACCTGACATAACCATCAGCGAAGGTTGAAGTGCCTAAACTGCACGACAAAAATCCGAATAGTGAGATGTTGAAGGATGAAGATCGAAGGATGTAAAATGACTATCATTGGATATACTAGTGGGAAAATGATAAAATGAATGACAGTCATCAAAGAAAGAATAATGATTAGATGGGATGATTAAAGCATCAGATTCCTAATTCGTAAGAAACAAAGATAAATCAATTTGAACAGTTTTGCAAATGCTCTGAATAATATAATCATCTTCCTCGTGTGATGAATGTGAGAAACTATTTCTTTGTAACTGGTAACGCACTACACTATCATCGTAATCATCAAAATAAGTGAAAAGGAATGTTAGTACAACAAACACATGTAACTAGTCAAGATATAGTGAACAAAGAAGAATTTGATTCGCACAATAACTCATGCATTCATTCGCACTCAAGAGCATTTTAGGTGCGATAAAGAACAAGATTTGCGATATGATATTCACAAGGAAATCCAGGAGTTGATCATCATGAAATAAATCTGATAGATATGATTCCTTTAGCTAAAGATGGTCTTTGAAATGATCAACTTCACAATTCCATGACTCTATGAGAGATATGCATTCCAAACCCGAGTTTGCTAGGAGAGATTAACATGAAGATGAATGAACTAAAAATATTCCTAAATATGGTCAAAATTAAAATCTTGGAAATTGAAATATCACATCTGAGATACCAAAAAAAATTCAAAAATAAATTTTCATCGAGTGAAACCGTGCAAAGAGAAGGATTGTGTAGGACAAACCATTTCTAACTTAGTTCGGGGGGCTTACCAGATTCACGAGATCTTGACATAACCATCATAGAAGTTGAAGTGCCTTGACTCCTAGCAAGTCCCAGAACTTTCCAGGATTGTAAAATCGCATTTTGAATATTGAACCAGATCATGCATGGTTTGTGAATAGCTGCTACAACTGGTTTCAATAAAGCCACTTCTCACCAGATGGAAACCATCTCTATCACTGATTTTACCAGATTATTTAACTTCAACAACTAGATTACTCATATCGAAATATTCTTTTGATCACAAATTCAAAGATGAATGAATTGGGGAAATTTCGTGAGCGATCCAGTTTGAAGAGTTGTCTCCATGCAAGAGAAGCGATGATGAGGGATGGGAAGAAGACTCAATGATTTGATTGTTTTCATTTGCATCATGGATAATCTCACCACCTTGTGCCAATTGAGAGGTTAACTCATCAGATGAAGGACTTGAAGAGCAGGAAGTATCTCTGTGGCAAGTAGATTCATCGCCAATGGTAGAGAACAAGGGATAGTGAGATGGAGAGGAAGTTTTGATAAGCACATCTTCTTTGACTGAATCAGATTATGTATCTAAAGTAACATCTTCATGAGAAACTAAAATATCAGATGATGCACCTCAACATTTTTTATCGCATACATCAATAAAGTCATCATCATTTCAATGATTATTTCCCAAGGCTACGAATTGATTGAAATAATTTATTGCATTTGATTCACTAATGAGATTAGCATATTGAAAATAATCCAAGAATGGGAGTGCATCATCTTCACATGGAGGATTTTGGAAAAGAGAAGAAATATTGATAGTATCTTCACCTTCCTCTTCCCCTACCTGTGTAATGTGACTGCCTTGTATCTTATCACAATTTGAACTAGTGACTGGAAAATTGAGAGTGTAAAAAACTAATTGGTGGAGCAGGTTGATTGGGTGGATCACGACAAAAAAGAGTCATGGCATGTAGATGGTAGAGGATAACAAAAATCCATATCAAATTTGAGACTAGAGTTATGAATAGTAACATCATCTTGCGATGGAGAAGTTATTCTTCACCATGGTCTTCATGAGCCATTATGGGATTTCCTCCATTGAATCTGAGTCATGACAAGTAGAAGAAGAATGAGAAGATGGATTAGGAATTTGATTTGCATATTTCCCAACTTTATTATCATCACAAAAATCCATCCTCATTAGAACTGAAAGAGGGGGAGGACAAAGAACAAAAGAAGCAGTAAATTCCTCCTCTGAAATTAGAGGTCTCCCAAGATTTGCAAGATTTCAGGAAGTAGAAACATCAAGGGGTTTAGGTTCACCATGCAAAGAGACATAAGCCAAATGTTGAAAATTTTGTTCAAAAAAATCCAAATCCACATCTCATTCAGGAAATTCATAACAAAGGTGAAGGAATCGCTTAGAGAAATCCTCAACGGATTCATCAAGCTTCATTCTTAACTAATTGATTCTTTCATAAGCATCTTGATAATCATACCTATCAAAGGTTTGATAAAGCTCCTTGAGGAAATTATGGAAAGAATGGATGGAGGTGGGTGGTAAGGTATGGCACCATTGGTTAACATGACCTTTAAGGGTGAGGAAGAAAATCACACAATAAAACTCTTCATCATTGATTTCGTAAGATTCACAAAAAGTTTAGAAATTTAGAAATCTGCACGGTTATGGATATTTCGTCCTCGCCATAAAACTTTAAATGAGACAAGTGATAGAGATTCTCATCGGGGATTGAAAATTGATAAATGGATAAATTAGAGAAACACCTCGAGAGTAAGCTTTGAGGATGAGCCATTCAAGATAAGAGGTTCAAAACAGACTCAAAGGGCACAACTTGTCATCTAGTCCTCCTTCTAGTGCCATTGTTGACGGTGTTAGAAATCTGTCAACAAATGGGTCTCCCTAATATGAAGTCCCAATTAGACCTCATGCCATTTGGAATAGGAGCCCCATATGGAGTATCAACCTGGTTTCCATGTATTCTTATAGATTTTCATTAGCTCTAACTATCATTAAGAGAGAGGAATGTGGGTATGCCTTCGAAAAGAAAATAAGTGTTCCTGGTGAGTGTTCGGTTGTAAGTGTTTCAAAGTTCTTCTACTTTGGAGGAAAACAGTAGAGTGGACCTCTAAGAGAGAGGTAATAGTACCACCCAAGTAGAGACACATGCAAACAAGAAGGACCCGTCTGACATCCAACAAAATAGTCCATAAAATATGTGACAATCATTATAACCAATGAATGAGAAAGATATGTCTAGTATCCTGCAGAATAGTCCACAAGCATGGGACAGAAATAACAACCATTACATCACATTATCAATATGATAAGTAATAAAATAACCAAAATAGTTCAACTAATTTAGCACAGATGAAAGAAAATATGAATTACAGAAATTCATAGAATAGTCTTACAAATATCCATAATCCATGTATGAAGAACGTGTTGGCCCATAAGAATTATTATATTAATTAAAATTTCCAAGACACATGTATACAATAAACATCATTAGCTCCAATAGTGGAGCATTGGAGCCACTCCTTACTCCTCAAAAGAACTAGCATATCTCTCTAATGCCTTGTGGGAGGAGCCAAGGTGAAAAGTCCTTTGCTCATAAAATGAGGGTGTATATATAACCAAGAGGTTATGCTTCACCTTCCTTATGACTCTTTGACTACCCTCATCATTGTTTGACTTCCTATGACTTTTCGACTTTACATGACTCTTCATATTCTGAATGCGTCCTTTGGACTTCCACTTTACAATACATTTTGAATAGGTAATTACATAATACACAATAATGATGTGGCATATGATGACTTGTGACAGGACATGACATGACAATGATGACATGGATTACATGATGATATGACAATGCCAAGTCTTCCTTCTTGTTGCTTCCTTATTTGTGTCTTCTTGAAAAGATGGTACACGTTTTTCTTCTTCCTCCCCCTTATCACTTGAAGATGAGGAGTCTTCCATGTGATATTAAACTTCATCTTTTGTTATAGTCTAGTGTTCCTTCATATTCTCTCTTGATTATCGTCTTATCTCTTCAGCTCCATATGTGTCTTCTAGCATGTCCTCCTTCTCCATCTCCTTATTCATCACCTTTCCATAACATGATAGAGTACCTGCATTTGCAATCCAGTCATGAAAATATGACATCAGTCCGATAACCCCTAGTTTAAGATGGTTAATATTGATCCACTAACTGAGTCAAAACCAAGTGAAAAGCTAGGAAAGAGGCTTAGTAATTATGCAATTGTGCAGTTCAGGCAGTCAAGGGTGAAGCTTGAGCCTTGAGACTATGCAATGTGCAGTTCAAGATGCACTGAGGAAGAACGTTGTGTAGTTTGGGAGCTTAGTGAGACAGATTGAGGGGATGGACACTATCTCATTCAACTATGCAGTTCTAGGAGGCAAAGTAGATCTAGTGGTTACATAGTTGCATAGCTCAAGATCTCAAGGATTGGTCTTGAGGTCTGAGATTGTGCAATGCGTAGTTCAGGCCTGGATGGAGGGCATGGTTACGCAGTTTTGGAGGCAAAGGCCTAGGCTTTAGCACTGAAAATGTGAAATGCACAGTACTGGAAGGAAAAGAGGCCATATGATTTAACAAATGCATAGTTTAGGAGCTCAAGGTTGAGGCTTGAGAACTGATACTACGCAATGCATAGTGCTAGCCTTACTGGAGAGAAATATTGCGCAGTTATGAGACTTAGGGGCTGGGCTTGAGCACTGAGGTTGCGAAATGCGCAATTCTTGGAGGAAAATATTGTGCATTATTTAGTTCCAATAGACAAGGTCACTTCTTGAGGGCTTATACTCGCAATGCACAATTCAAGGGGGTTGGATGAGGCTAGGTTGATGGGAATTTTCTGAAATTTGGCTGTGTGTGGGACCGAAGAGATTGTTGTGAATAGTGATATGACTTGACTATAATCACACACTTGAAACGCTTTGACGACACAACAACATAGATCATTTGGAACATGTTAATGAAATATTCCCCCTAATGTGACAACATTGCGATGATTTTATGACAAGTGTGACACTAAAGGTACACTTTGTGTCCACTGTGATGACACTTGTGCAATGGTGCTTAAAACTTTGGGAATGGGTGTGATTTATTTTTATATGGTTATACCAACTCATTCACACAAATATAACCCCTTGAAATCATCAGAACAAGCATACATACATTGTATGATAGTTAACATAGGAAAAAATGGCAATTGCTAAAGTGTGAACGACTCTTGCAATATGTGAATGATGGTGAAAGTAACACATGCCAAAGAAAACATAACATGAAAATGACACTAATTAAAGTGAAATCAAGTGAAATCAACAACCAAAAACATGAAAATGACACTCACGGAAATAAAGGTGTGCGGGAGCAATAATTTACAAAACTCACCGAAATGGAAGTACAAACACAACTAGAATCTGAGAAACTTTCATTGTCAGTGTGCACTAACTGTCGGCATGGATTGGAAATCACACAGACATAGTATTGATGCAACGTGTTATGCTTGTCCAAGATTGTGTAAAAGAATGCGCTCATGCACTTGTTACGGACTGAGCATGTGTAAGCAAGTGACTTCGACACTTCCAATCCAAGAAGGGAGCTCAAAAAGCATTAGCTGACCAAGAAGTGCCTACAGAATGACCGATCGCAAGATCCACAGTAGGCTCCAAAATTCGATGTACACAAAATTTTGGAGGGTGTTTGTCACAACAATAACACGATGATTGCACAAGAATGACATGGGTTACATTTATTAAAGAAAACATTGAAGCATTTGAGAAGACTAAGGATTTCAAATCCCTATTGAAAATAATATTGATTTAAAAATCAAATGCTTAAGATCAAACAAACGAGGTGAGTTTACCTCTACTTAATTTAATGAATTTAGTGAGAATCATGGAATCAAGAGACATTTTTTTATAACAAGGACTCCGAAGAAAAATGCAGTTGTAGAAAGGAAGAATATAACTATATAGAAATGGTGAGGGCAATGGTGAATGAAATAGAACTACCATGCACTGCTTTTCGAATTTTATGTTCATAATTCTAACTAATCTTCCTCCGATGACTTCTTCCAACTGTTGCAATACATATTCATGCTTGAATTCAATCATGAATTGTACCTGAATAAATCAACCTACTTGACATGAGACATTCCACATATTTGTCAACAAACCACTGTCATTCCAAATCAAACTGCCCGAAGGATAGATCTTTCAAATTTACAATTGTTGCTACTTAGACTCCCCCTTTTCAACATTCACAAGACTAGAAGTCTCCAAGCTAGATTATATAGAATGTTATATGAACCTACTTTGCTGCAGGATCATTCTAAACCTTGACACCTTCCTTGGTACTTGTAGTTTCATCATGGTCTTGTGGCTTTACAAATCTTGAGAGCATGACCTCTAAGATTTGTTCATTTACATGTTCTTCTTACCTTTTTTTTCTTCTCCAAACCTTCTTGTACCTGATATTAGAGTTCTCCTTCATGGATTATTCCATCATGTATCTGCAATCACGAGCTATATGTCCATAGTTATGGAATTTAAAGCATTCTATATGATTCATGAAAGATGAAGAAACTAACATATAATATTATGTTGATGAAACCATTTGGATATCTATCTTATGATTCTTCAAACTTGCTTCTAGGGTTTTGATAATGATCTTGATAATCATCCCTTGCATAATCTTTGCAATCCCTATCCTTATGCCCAAATTTAATACATGAAAATAATAACCATTAAACATATTAGGGTAGCTAGATGAAATGGCTTGCCTTGATGTTGCTGATATTTTGAGACATTCTTCCTTGGAGAAGGCTCATTCCTTTTTTGTTCCTTGTCCTTGATAACCTCAACATAACTTCTTAGAGTAGCATTTTTCAATTTTATTTTGTCTTTCACCTAGCATTTGAAAGTTTTTTCTTCAGGATTCTCTTCAAGCTTTCTTTGTGGGGGCTTGGAACTTATGCCTTCATTGCATGGAGCTTCACCTGCTTCTTTTGCCTTCATCTTCAAGCGAGTAATTTTTGGATCCTTCTCATTAATGACATGTTTCTTCCTTTCAACATATTGCAATTTCTCCTTTTTCCATTCCTTGAGCCTATTTATTTCATCTAGAGATGCATCAAGTTCCTTTTTATTTTGTCTAGATTTTGCCTCATACTTCTGAATAGATTTCTCTAATTGGCTTGTTAATTTTTTCTCTTTCCTTTTTGCTTCCCACACTTGAAGTCTTAGGAGAGAAACTTCTTCTTCGAGTATACAGTTTTCCTTCTCTATCTTTCTAAGATCACTTAAGGCACTAATCAATTATCTTTCCATGTCCACTATGGCGTTTTCTTCTTCATCTACTTTATCTAAATCGTGATTTTCATCATCATCTTCATCTTGACCTACATGCTTCTTTGAGTAAATATTTTGAAGCTTCTTGCAAATGATTTTGGATGATGAGCATTGATCCACTTTGGCTTTCACAAAACATGGCTAAGCACTTAAAATACATTCATGGCTTTTGAATTTTACCTTCTTGATTCATAGGTATATGTATTTCTAGAAACAACGGAATTTCATACATCATATACATGAGCTTTCAAATAGACTTCCATTCTAGATTCCCATATTTTATATTTTGTTTCATCAAACTTAGGAGTTATACCAACCTGATTGTCTTCAATACCTATAACAGATTCTAAGATTAATGCAATACCGGAGAATTTCTTTGATCATTTATATGAGTGCTTCCTTTCCTTTCCCATTTCTAATCTCCTGAGATCTGCCTTCTACTATTAAGCAACAAATGAAGGGACCTACTCTAATACCAATTTTTGGAATATTCAACAATACTGAGTGGAGGGGTGAATTAGTATTGGGCACCTTTTAACAATTTTAATCATATAATGTAAAAATCAAATAGTGAACAACACCATTTAACAATGCAAAACATCAAAGACAACACACAAGATATTTTTAGGTGGAAACCCTTATGGTTGGAAAACCACATAATGCTTTCAATATGTCTTAAAGCTTACATCAACAAGAAGCTCCAACTTCCAATATTTTCCAACAAATATTGGAAGGAGACCCCAACCCCCTAATTTATCAGCTCCCAATGAAAGGATGTACCAACAAATTGGTTTTCCATCTCCAATTGGAAGGAGGATCCAACCCATTGTTTTTATCAACTCCAATTGAAAGGATGATCCAACACCTTGATTTACCAACTCCAACTGGAAGGAGGCTCCAACCCCCTAGTTTTATCAGCACCAACTGAAAGGATGCTCTAACACCATGCCACCCTGAAGTGTTCTCAAGCTCTAACCTAAAGGAGACTCCAATCTCCACCTTGAACCACAATGCCACCATACTTAGCTAGCCACAACTTTCCCTGAAGGTTATGACCTTCAATTCACAGCAGTAGACCACATTTCATATATTTTCAAACCAAATCCACCTTTGCTCAATATCAACATAGACAACATCAAATGAATCTTCTAACTCTATAAATCTGCAATACTCGCACAAGGTCATCAACAACAATACTAACTCTCTTTGTTTCAAGAGATCAAACCCTATCTCACCAAGTCAATAGTAGCAACATACTCTCATTGGCATACCCTACTTGAATAACTCTCACAAATACAAATCTTATCTCAATAACTCTTCTTAAGACATATACATATCTTCACCAAATCCTAGTAGCATAAATAAATCTCCCAAGCCTTCTCAATGCATCAATAATATTCTCTTCTCAGTTTAATACATAAACCTCCCCGCTCAATATTGCAAACCCTCATGATGATGTACTCTAAATACACATACTGACATAACAATTCTTTTGTCAAATCATTATGCCCTCATATATACATAACAATCATAAAACCCTGATCAATATTAGCAGACCCTCAATTATAATATCAAAAACATACTTTGTTATTGATATTACATTAGCAATACTTCTATGCATCTAACCTCAACTATCAGTAACACAAACCTTGGACAAGTTTACCACAATAATACTTGGATCGAGACATCAAATCAATTTCATATTAACATTTCATTTATCCCTAGACAGTGTATATTCTGAAAAACTTATTCAGGCATAATGTGATCCTATTGTAGACTTCTTCTATGGACATAGACACTACCAGCAAATTCAAACATGATTTTATAGGTTTGTTCTAGCCATGATACACTTCAACAAATTTCCAATTCCTCTACAATCTTGTTTCTCAATTCTGAACTAGCTCAATCATTACAACTTAGTCATATATCATCACCATCCCTGTGCATTAAAATAATAAATGCTCTCTTAGCTCAAATTTCAAATATCTACTTTTCTCTAAGAAAGGATACAATAAAGATCTTCATTTAGATTAGACCATCATTCTCATGCTTACTCCTGGCCTGATCCATAATCACAAGTTTGTCACTTTCTTTTGATTATTCCTTGTATTCTTCTAGCTTTTGATCAAGGGTCAAAATTATCCCTTAAAACATATCTCAATTCATCCTCAGGAAGACTTAGATATTGGGTCAAGGGCACCCTCTTTTGTTTCCAAAATAGACCTAGATTTGGTCTCTAATTTGTGATATTATATCTTCTAGCTTATCAAGGCCCATAACTCAACATGTGAATATATTAATATAGCCCCCTATTGTGTTGTTAGGAGGCCTAATTTCAACCTCAAAAATTTCCCTGAGTAAACCTTTAGAAACAACCTTAAAATAGGCTCAGATCTGCCTCAAAGATGACGTATTTAAGTTCCTCAAAATTTGTGCAAAATAGACCTAAATCTAGCCCTCAGGAACTCAATTTTTATCAAAGAAATAATGCCACAAACCATGTCTCAAATCTTCCTTAGATCCAACATTATAAATGCCACAAATTCGGCCTCAATCTTGCACGTTCCATAGGACTAAATATGCTTCAAAACAAGGCCTCAAATAGACCTAAACAATGCCTTAGAAGGTCCTCTCAAGCTTGGTCTCAGTGCCTTGATCAGGCCTTAAGAGGGCCAAGTGTTCCTCAAGAAAAAAGGTTGAAATGATGCCTTATATCCGACCACTTTCTTAGAGATATGGCCTCAGGGTGGGAGGGTTGAAATTTGACCTTTGAGGTAACTGCAAGATGCCACAAATAGAATTTAAATTTTCCCTTAAAAAACCTAAAAACACTCAAAACATTTTCCATAGATGAGATTTAATATCAGTATGAAATCAACCTTTTTGTAGCCCCCAATCAGGTGAAAGATTGCCTCAAGAAGGACAAAGAAATATCTCTGATAATACCTCAGAAATTCTTTGTCCCAACAAAAACCATCAACCAAAGATAAGATAGTTAATCCCATATCACCCTTAAACAAATTATGCCTCCTCTTGGTCTTTTGTTCTGCCCTAGTCTTAGAAGTAGAGAAAAATATTTCAAATATTGTGAGTTAATTTGATATGCCTTAGGTGAGAACCAATTTCTCTATTTATACAAGAAAGGGGGGTCTAGAAGAGGGGTTGACTAGTACAATAGGCCATCATGGAGCCTACCTCAATAATTAAAAATTTTTAAAGGATTAATTCAATATTTTAATGGGTCGACTTGATCCCCAATTTGGGATTATTTACACAAATATGATTTCCTTTTAATGCCCTAACTTGATCAATCTTTGGAGCTAATTTTTTTGAAAGAAAATATCCTCCTTTTAGGGTTGATTTGGTCAACACAAGACCCACACAATTTAAACAAGATTTTCTTGAATTATTAATTCCAACGTTGACTGTTCATAAAGTTGCCTTTAATCATCCATTAGGGCACCATGACCACACTTTGGGGGCTTCATATTTGATAAGGCATATATTCTCAACAATGAGGAGTTATGTGGCATGCCACCTACCATTGGAAACGACATGACGATCTCTATCATCTAATGATGGTCTCACTTGCAATTTCATTGATCTTCTCATTCAAATTCTTCATCAAATATGGGGTGCCATGGCCATACTATAAAAGTTTTTCATCCTTTCATGGCTTCTTGACCATTGGAGCTTCTAATAAATGCCACAAAATTTCATATAAACAAACACTACCATAAATTGTCATATAAACAATTATCACTAGTTATCATGTTGTTGCCCATACTTTAGCTCATCCATCAATCTAGTCACTCATACCCTTTCTCAGAACTAATCTTTGCCATATTATCAAAAAATTTTCAATGCCCTCAAAACACATAAACGAGATTCTTCCCATCAATAAGATTACCCCTAGTTATATGCATCTCTAAACCTTAATCACCCAGCTTCTTTCAAAATTAAATTTGGACCAATAATGAGCCCAAAAAATCAAAATAACTATCCAAAACTATATAATTCAATAACCATGATATGGAATTCCTTTTTCCTTCCAAGTGTATCACAACAAAACTCACATTGACAGATACCTCCATGCTAACTCTCATCATCACCTCGTGCAAAAGACAACCATCCTTAAAACCCTATTCAATAGAGCTGTCAAAATTTCTAGTCCTCAATTTATGGCCTTCGAGAGAGCTCGCCTAACTAAATCCCTCATTAATAATGGTTACTCTACTTCCCAAATCAATAAATCCTTTTGATATATCTGCTCTCATCACCTCCCCAAAGAACTCCTTCCCCCTCCCAAGTTTCTCCTTTCTCTTCCTTACATAAAAGGAACCACTAATATCATCTCTAAATTCTTAGCAAAAAATAACATTGAAACTTTATTTAAACCCAAAAAAACCTTAAAATATTTATTCAAGTCTCCCAATGGTAGGCTTGATCCAATGCTTAGCCCTGGAGTCTACCAAATTCCATGTTCTTGTGGTAAGTCCTACATTGGCCAAACTGGTAGGTCCTTTAAAGCCCGATGAAAGGAGCACATCATCGATACTGCTCACAGCCATGTTTTAAATTTTTCTTTGGTTGAACATTCTTTCAAGACTAAGCACCTTATCATCTTTGACCAAACTAAAATCCTTGCCCATGCCCCTTTACAATGTAACTGCCTCATTTTTTAAGCCTTGGAGATCGGAAAGCACCCAAATAATTTCAATAGGGATGATGGGTACAAGCTCATTGAAACATGGAAACCTCTTATCTACCACCTTGGTCACTAACCTAACCTTTCCCTTCCCTTCTCTCCTCCCCTCCCTTTTCCTCTCTCCTTATTTTATATTGGAGTTGTCTATAATGCGACTTTTTGGAGATTCCGGTGATGGAATCCGGCGGAAGAAATGAGGTTGAATCTTGATTTTTAGCAGTTAAAATGGTTTTTTAACTGCATATTTGGATTCAGCGCCCTGAAAAAACCCTGGGAGCCATTGATTGCGCAGAAACTAGCTATCAAACTTGGGATTCCAATGAAATGCTGTCGGATTTTGAACGGAAAAATCCGCCGGAAATGCTTTCAAAAAGTCACGTTATAGACTACTGCTTTTATATTTATGTTTGTTTAACCACCCTCTATTCCTTCTTTTCTTTGGGTTTTTCCTCCCCTTCATTTCCTTTCCTTTTAACTCTTTTTTCCCCTCTTTCCTCATTTTTATCCCTACATTATTATCATGATTATTACTTAAACTTGTATTTCTATCATTGTTATATTTGTTATTATTATCATGATCATCAATTTACCTAATCCTATTTTTTTCTTCTTTAAATCTAAATAATTAATTTAAATATTAGTCATTAGTCAAATTTACATTATTAAGTGAATCCAGGGTCTCTAGTCAGTTTAGTTTTTTCACATTCTTCATTTCTTTCTCATTTTATAAATTTTTTAAAATTATAGTCAAACCCTTTAATAAATATATTAATTTTTTTCTTTAATTTATTTTGTAGTCAAAACCTTATTAATAAATAAATATACAATTTTAATAAGTATATTAATTTATTTATCTATTTAAAAGAGGGTCAAAACCTTGTAATTTATATTTTAATAATTACTTTTAATTCATTTTAAATTATGGCTAAAATATGTTCAACAAATATATCTTAAATATATCTTGAGGTATCTTGGGAAGCATTTGGAAGACCTATTGAGCACTTATGAAAGAGAATTGTTTGAGCCCTAATTAAAGCATCCTACTGAAGAAGTCATCCGTTGCAAATCTTGGTTGGGAATTTGAAGTAGTGTTAGAGCATCTTTTTGAAGGACAATTTTTGACATCGTCTATTTAAAGACATTGGAGAGCTTCAAAGAAGGCATTTTTGAGTATTCAAGATTGTTGAAGACATTTCTTGGAACAATGTTGGGTTGATGCATTGAGGAAGCATTAAGTAATTCTTGTCAATGATGATGAAGTCTTTGAGGGTATTTCATGCATGATTACATGGAAAAAAAATACAATAGAGATAGCACATGTCATTTTATAACAAAAGAATGATAGATATATTAAGTGCATGAACCCTAGATGTAACCTAAAATGACTTAAATATGCTTAAGTCATTAATGCAATGCTAATGCATAAATTAGATTAAATTAAAAAGTAACTTTTCTTAAATGACCATTATGAAATAAATATCTCTAACATCAAAGGATGGGGAGATACATGTGAGTGGAAGGACTTGAAACACTCTAGTGACCATCACAATGTTTACTTGACTATGTTCTATGTTGACAATTTAACCTAGTTACCACTCATCAATGATGGTGAAGTCTTTGAGGGTTTTTCATGAATGAATACATGGTAATAAAATAAAATGGATAGAGGACATGTCATTTTATAACAAAGGAATAATATAAATCCTAAGTTCATAAATATTATATGTAACAAAAAAATACTTAAATATACTTAATTCATTAATACAGTGTTAATGCATAAATTAGACTAAATCAAGAAATGGCTTTTTTAAATCATTGATATGAAATACATAACTCTAACATCTAAGGATTGGGAGATACATGTGACTAGGAGTTGAAACACTATAGTGACCATCATATTGTTTACTTAACTATCAATATTTTCAAACAAGAGATCCATGAGCCATCATTTGGACTTGGTTAAAATTTCATAAAGGTGAGAGAAACAAACCGCCTTTATATTTGACATTTGTTAAATGTTGTGATAAATCAAGGAGGAAGTCATTACAAAGATAGATAAGTGGTTCAATGATAGATCTTTATAGGATAAAGAAACACTAATGTGAATCGGACCACACCATAAGGTTAACCAAAACCACATTAAGACAATCACACGTATTAGAGAAATGATGCTAGAAATAACAAACCTAAAGTGGGAAGTGAAGGAGGTTGAAGAGGATAACGCATTCAAATGCAAAGGTGGGAACATTAATATGAGCAAGTAACTTTCTTGAATACTTAGTGCTCTCTCTACTTAGATTAATAATGACTAGGGTAGCCAAATCAATCGCAAACCATTGAAAAAAGAGATAAGTCTCTTTTATTTACAATAAGATTTTGTTATAGCCTTTAATCTTGATCATTTTACACCAATATTACTTGTTTCATCATTAAGAAAATAACACGTTATTATTTTATATACATTTTCTCCTATATAAATATACTCCTTTTAAGCTTACAAAAAAAAGACATATATTGTAATCAAAACTTATAATTTACTTATATTTGAGAACATCTTCAAAACAACCTAAGTTACATTTCTAAATACATATTTAATATTGAGTAGACACTTTCACTAAAGGAAAGGGGGAATGGTTTCTACTTATTTAAATATTCATGAATCATAAAAACAATCACATGAGATTTATTAGTTGCAAAACATGGAACATAAGATTTATGTGGAAACCCTTTCAAGAGAAAACCCTTATTGCTATAAATATTCATAAACATAACCAAATGGAGACACCAATCCCCACCCTATATGCATTTGAACAAACCAAACTACTGGAGACACCAATCCCCACCCTATATGCATTTGAACAAACCAAACTACTGGAGACACCAATCCCCACTTGTCATGACCCCAGGGCCTCCTACAGTCACAAGGGACCTTTTAGGCCCACCGTGATCCTTCGAGTGTGTGGCACTGAAGTGTTTCACCTCTACCTCATGGAGCACATAGTTATGTCACCTAGACAATGCCCCAAAATAATTTTACTTATATAGGCTCTATACCATTAGTTAGAGGAATATCATAACTCTTCAATATAGTACAAGCAATCTTATTGTCACTTTTAATTCAATTAAAATTCCATTTATAAAGACATGATTATTATATGCAAGACATCATCTCATCATTAACATCATCATACAAATATATATATTTATAAAGAAAATGACCCACCAGCCTTCTGCTTTTATTAGTCCACAAATCCAAAAAGCCAAGAAAAATCAAGAAAGTACAATTAGACCTTTATCCAAACTTCGGACCCCACTAGGCCACTCATCCACCATATCATGTGTCCTTTCTACCCTTGTGTGGGTTGTCTCCACCCTAGTCAAGTTGGTTCGGTTCAACTACCAAAGTACCTTGGGTCCTACACAACCACAGGCCTAAGCCTTTGTCCTAGTTCTTCTCTCGCTTGTTTGAACTTCAACTATATCCTCAATTGGCATAAATCCTCCTTTACTCGTCCCTTTTGCGACTTATGTTCTCCTTTGTGTTTTATTGTTGTATTGTTGGATTGTTGGATGCCTCTCCTTAATCGTGCAGTTCCTTACTTATACAGATCCATCCCATCTTCATGTGGTTCTCCCACTTCACACTTCAGTTGACTTCATTCCACGTTTGGGTCGGCTCACCTCGCCTTTCCACTCCTTCACACAAGTCATCCATGTGTTGGGTGCCATGCGTCGAGCCAACTCATTATTCTGCTCAACACCCTCAAATTTTCCCATGCGCACTCATTCCATGTCCTTCTATCTCATTAAGCTGACGCACCCTCACTCATCTCGTCCCACCTATTGCTTGGCCCACTATGCCACCAAGCTGACATGGATTTGGTCGGTAATTCTAACACTCAGGATGTCTTGGCTTGTCTTCTTGGGGACTTAGAACTCCACTCGTTTTGTCATGGCACCCTCCCCTCAATCCAACTTACCCCAGGTTGACCTCCTCCAATGTTCAGGCATTTGTCTAGGGGCGTTTTGGCCCACGCCTTGGGGTGTTCATGTTGCCTCCCATGGTTTTGTCCAAGGCCTTATCACCTATCACTAGGCCAAGTTAGGTGCTCGATCACTCACACATATCATGCCACCAAGCTACCCACATTTTCCCAATGGAAACCCAAGTGTCAATTTTTCGACACCTTGTGTTAGTGCACTCTCACCCAACATCCTCTTTCGTCGCATTTCTTGTGATATCTTCATCGAAAATCATGCAATAGAGATTTTTCCCATGACGTGTACCTTGGTTAAAGGAGCACCCAACTCTAGGGCTTGACATCCTCCCCCACTCAAAGTTATTGTCGTCTCATCAATTGTTTAACCACAACCCTCTGGTCATCTCCCACTAAATATATCATCATGATGAATTCACTCAAGATGATATCTTTGATTGCATATTTGGACATGTGTGATCTCTTGTGCCACACCTCTTGTCATCTGACCTCAACTTACCCAAGTCAACATCATGGTGTAGGGATACCACCCTAGGCACCCTAGGTTTTTGTGGTCCTCTTGTTAGTAGCGAGCTCCTTTTTTATCGTCGACATTAAATTGTGAATCTTGTAATGCTCAACATCTCAGACTCATCCTTGACACTTGGCCTGCACATTGATCCCCCCCATTTCATAGGCTAATCAGGTAGCTAATTCGACCATCACTCCTACTGAATGAGAATGTACCTCCTCCTATCATTTGGTCTTTCTTCGCGCTTCTATTTTTTGTCCTCTCTCAACACCTTTATTGCTACATCTCGATGCCCTTCTTCCAAGCATCCCTTGCGGTTGTGATGTCTCCCCTTTAGTTACTCTCGAGAGGAGACATCACATTCCTCCACTATCCTCTTCTAATGAGAGGGGGATTATAGCACCCCTCTGAGGTTTCGATCTACTATTGTATTTGACAAGTAAACTTCTTCAAGATACCTTCTACCTTATTCAATTATTGGTGCATCCCATATTCTTTAGTTGTCCTGGTGTCAACTAGAATTCATATATGCCCATAGCATATATGTAATACTCTACAATAGAAAAAGGGTCCCTGCTTCCTCCTTCTTCCTCTTCCAGCTATTTTCTTCTTGACGATGCTTTCTATCCATGATGTACATGACAAATCCAAGAAGTAATTTCCCTTCTCTTTTCAAGGGTTAGCCTTTTGGAAAGATTATATGTTCTTGCGACCACTTGGTTCCTCTACTTAAATTGGTGATGTTGACCCACTTCTTGTTTAATCACTGATGCACATAACCCATCATTACATACTTTTATGACTATCATCCTCAGTCAATACCCAATATATTCTTCCTTGTTAGTGGAACAAATATGGTTATTTCTTCTCCTAGAAACATCAACTCCCCTATAGCAAGTGTGGGTGTTTCCTTGGTTGCTTTCAAGAAATATTGCCCCAAAACCATGACACAATCATCTAGTGGAGTTATCTTTAGATCCATCCTCCCAAACCAGTGTGTCACTCCAGCTGGAACTACCCTAAATTCTTTTGTCATTCCTCTTTCAGTTGAATTAACTACTTTTAACGTACCTTGTTTGTGATTCCAAGGGTGTCGTATGGACTTGGATGCCTTATCACTCATGAGGCTATGGGTTTCCCCTAAATCCACAAGAGCTTGTTGGGTCCCTATAATACTAGTGATTACCACATTACTATGGTAGTTGTACCCCTTATTAATATTGTTGTGCCCCTATTGCCCCCATATTGTTATTACTGTGCCCCATAGAATCCCTCTATTGTTATTTTTGTGGCTTTATATTATTATTGTTAGGTCGGCTGGGTTATATTGTGACTCCTTAGACTCCTATATATAGAAAGGAGGTTTTGTCATTTGTATCATCCAAGAATTGTTCATTTATGTAATGTAAAGGAGGTTGCCCCCTCGAAGAGACTGAATTCTAAGGCGTTGATCTATCTCTTCTATCTTTTCTTGAGTTGGTTTCATAACATTTGGTATCAGAGCTTTGGATTCTAGGGTTTCGCTGCTCCAAACAGGTCATCGTGGCATTTTCGCTATAACTTTTTTTCTGTGTCGTTTCAGAAGTCGCAAAAAAAACCCATTTGAGAAGAAATCACGCTGAAACTTGGCTCCGAATTTCAGATCTTTTTGCGCGATATTTGCGGAGATATGATCTAAAGAAGTTGGTCTTTTTGCAGACTCCTGAATTACATTCAAAATAGGTGACCTGGGGAAAATTGTCATAACTTTCTATCTGAGCATCGGATTGAAATTTCATAAGAAGGTACAGAAAGAGGACGGACTTTAGTTTCTTGTGTACATTTTTCAGATCCAAAGGTTGAAACAGTGACTCGTGGCATGTCGTACAAGTGCGCTCTAATGAACTAGTCTATAATCAAGTCACTGTGGGAGATTTCGCATAACTCTTCCTTGGAGAATCCAATTTGGGTCAGACTTGTGGCATTGGAAAGAGGACACAGAGGGCTACTACAGGTCACAAATTCAGAACTAGATGATCGGAAAGTACAGAGATACATCAGAGACAATATCGAGCTCCTACAAAATGAAAAAAGGTGTGTAGATTTTCTTAAATTTTTGCTTAAACTTGGTTTGAAAATTTACTTTGAAGGAATTCAAAGGGCATAGTAGAGCATTATTATCAGTAACTGATGCCCCGAGGAAAGAAAATGCAAACACCTAGTAAGGAACCTGAAAGCTCTAGCCTGACTCATGAAGAAGAGGAAGAAATGCTACATGATATATCAAAATTACAAGAACAAGTGCAACAAATGTCACGCTCACAAAAGCTAACAGAAGCTAAGATAAATGGTGTGGAATATAAGATAAAGGGCATGGAAGCTAAGATGGATTATTTGAAGATATATTTGAAGACATATTTGAAGAGAGACATGGCAGATTTGAAGACAGATTTGACAAATTTTCTACAAGAAATACTTACTAATGGTGAAAAGGTTGTAAAGGAAACTCATGATGTGAACAAAAGAAATGTTAATCATGATTTCATAGACTCTAATGTGCGATCGAAGGCCCACCATATTCCAAAAATTGATATGAGGAAGTTTGATGGCAAGGATCCCGCAACATGGATATTATAGATGGAGCAATTTTTCGATCTAAATAATGTGCAAAACACACAAAAGGTACGTATTGCAACTTTATATTTGGAACCAAATCAGTTTGTATGGTACCAATGGCTTTGATATCATAAACAAATTATCACTTGGGAAATCTTTACAAAAGAATTGATAGCACATTATGAGGATACAAAAAGCAACACTTTTTTTAGCCAATTGATAAGTCTCAAACAAAAGGGTTCAATAATGGAGCACATTGAGGAGTTCCAAAAATTGAACATAAGGGTAAAAGATATTCCAGAGGAGCATAGGATTGATGTGTTCATAGGGTCTTTAAAGGATAATATCCAACATGATGTTCGCCTTTGGGAACCTGATTCATTAGAGAAGGCATTCAGGTTAGCAAGAAAAATGGAAAGCAAAATTATGGCAACCAAGAAGCATACCACTCACAACTATAAAGATGGAAGGTTGTCCCTAGTCTTCCACAACCTATAAGGTTGACACCACAACAATTGGAAGAAAAAAGAGCAAAAGGGCTTTGTTACAGTTGTGATAGCAAATACACTAAAGGTCATAAGTGTGCTGAGAAGAAATTATTCTACATAGATTGTGAAGAGGAAGAAGAAAAGGAACAAGAAAGGTCAAAAGAAGAGGATATACTCTAGGAACAAAGCCTAGATAAAGAAGAAATGAATCTGACCATATCTTGCAATGCATTGGTTGGAATTATCACTCCTCAAACCATCAAGACAGAAGGACATATCAAGAAGAAAAATGTAATAGTCTTGATTGATTCAGGAAGTACCCACAATTTTATTTATTGTAAGATAGCAAAATAATTGAATTGCTTGCTATATCCAGCACCAGAGTATCAAGTGATGTTTTCAAGTGGAGGAATGATAAATTGCTTTGGAAAGTGCCATAATATCAAGCTATCCATGGGAGAATATGTATTGGATATCCCAATGCTTTCCATTCCAATGGGAGGTCTTGATGTTGTACTAGGAGTTCAATGGCTAGAATCCTTGGGTACAATAGCTTTTGACATTGAATAAATTTTCATGAAATTTTATGCAGAAGGAAAGGAAGTTTAATTAAGGGGAATTGTAGGGAAACCGGAAAAGATAATCAACTCTAATGGCATGACAAAGCTTCTAAAAAAGGAACAATTAGGTGTAATTTCACAATTATGTTCACTAGATGTTTACACATCGAAATCATTATTTCTCTAGAACTCCAAAAATTCTTGGACAATCATTCCAAGGTATTTGAGACTCCAAAAGGTCTTCCTCCTATTTTTGATCATGATCATGCTATTCATTTTATTTGAGGAAGTGTTCCTCCAAATGTTAGGCTATACATATATCCCTATTTCCAAAATAGTGAAATTGAACGTATGGTTGCAGAAATGCTAGAGATTGATATAATTCAAACTAGCCAAAGTTCTTTCCCTGCTCCAGTAGTATTGGTGCACAAGAAGGATGGATAGCTTCTTCTACTCCCAATTCATGCATCCTTGTCTCCAATTCTTTGTTCTAATTGATGATTTTTCTAGTACCATTTCTTATGTGCTTTAGAAGATGCTCGAGATGGTTATTGATCAATATTTTCTTGATTAACTATTGTCTCCTCTAGCTATTCTTCTAATGGTTCGTCCTTCACCTTCTAATCTTTCTTTGGTTCTTGTATCTATGCTTACGTTGAATCATGTCAAAAGTCTATTTCTTACAACCTTCATCAAATATCACATCAATGTTTTCGATTATTTTTTAGAGTCTCATATTGTAACACTCGTACACCTTTATTTTGGTGGAGTACCCAACAAATATTCATTTGTCCACTAGTGATTCTAACTTGCCAATCTTCGCGTCATCCCTCTTTATGTATAATTTATTCCCTAAGGCATTGAAGTTATTGACATTGGTTGGTCTTCCTCTCCATAATTTGTAAGAATTTTTATCACTATTACTCCTAATAATTCCTCTATTTATAATGTGAAAAATGGCTTCAACTTCTTGGAACCAAATGGTATTTCTCAATTTCTAGTCACTCAACATGGTCTTGGCCATCTCAATTACCGTATTCTTATTTCTTTCAACGTATTCATTTTACTAAGGTGTGTTGGCTATTGAGAATGGGGATTTTATGCCATGTTATTCACAATAGTGATGAAATTATTTAGATGTAAATTTACATATGTTGTGAGATCTTGAGCACCTTATCTCGAGAAAAATTTAATTTTCAACCATTTCTTTATATATATTGAAATTCTTGAAAGCTTCCAATTTCTTCTTAACAAAAGTGATAGTTGTCATTCAATTATAATTATCAATGAAAAATATGAATTATAACTCACGTTTTACCACTTTAGTTTTTATAATTCCACATAAGTGAGTGTGCACTAGTTCTAATGGCTTTGAGGGAGAATGTTTCCTAGTTTTAAATCAAACCTTGGTCTATTTTCCACAACGAGAATGTTTGAATATGGAGTTTCCTTCCTTTGTGATTTCAAGTGTTTCTTTCACTCCTTATTTTTTTCTCTCTTTGACAATATTTTCAAAGTGATTGTGACCCATTCTTTTGTTCAGCAGCCAACTTTAATATTCCTTTCCTACACAACATGTTTCCTTTCAAATTTCATCTAGATAGTATAAGTTTTTATGTTCGTGAGATGTTACAGCCACCACTTTACCTATATTTTTCTTCCTTATGTCACACTTTTTAGAGTAAAAAAGATATGTGTTTCCTTGCTCACACGTCTCATTCACACAGAACAAGCTATGGTTCATGATATGAATCTCATTGAGCAACGGATTTTCTACCTTGGTACCTTTACCTCCAAGATTAGATGTTCCTTTTCCCAAAATTTTGGATGATCCATCATTTCCAAATGATATCATTCCATATTTTTCCTTTCGTAAGTATACAAACTTGTCCTTGTCTCTTATCATATGCTTTGAATAATTGTTCTCAACTATCCATTCATGCTTCTTGCATTCTATAGTTAATTCAAGCCTACATATCTCATTTTTCCTTTTCGATACATTTGAAGAAGTATTTAATTTTGTCTTTGTATCTTTCAAATGAGTGCTCATTTGAAAGTCTTGTATTGTATGTCAAAAATAATTACATTTCTAGCATTCAATGTCATTTCTAGTAATGCAAAACTATTGTAGTTTTGATTATGATCTTCACTAGCTCTCGTGGCATAGTTATCATAGGTTCTCCTCTTTCTAGCATTGCAATTCAAAACATTACGCCAAAAGTTGTTGCAAGAGTGACAAACACCAATTGAAATGATTTCTTACATGCAGAAAATGAATTCTTCTTGGTGGTTGACTTCTCCAAGAATGTTCCTATGGGTTGTGAGTTGGTTGCCTCTTAGGAATTATTCTAGTTGGTTGATCTTCACTTGAAGATGACTACTGCTTGTTGACAGATTCTTTGAGAGCTTCAACATAGCATTTTTTTTTAATATTTCTTCCCTATCATGGAGCTTGATCCCTTAAAAAAATTTATATTTTATCCTAACTTGATTTTTTAATTACATGATCTTTTATTACCGATTATTTCTTTGAATATTTTTGAGTTTTTGATGAAATTTTGTTGCACAATTTTCATCTCGAATTCCTTTCATATGGAGACTATTTATGCTTGTAGTTTTTCTCTCATCTCCCAGCTTTCCTCCAATTCCTTGTTTAGTGTTTCATCAATCTTCTTCGCTTCTTCTAATCATGTTTTCATATCAATGATGATCTTGTGAGACTCCTCACATTGTTGATTTAGTTTACTTAGTTCCCTTTTTAATTTCGTCACATTTTAATTTTATGCCTTCAAATCATCAAGAGAACTTGTCAATTTTCCTTTCAAGTCAACTTCTCCCACATTTTATTCATCCTTAGGGACATATTCATTTTCAAAAGCCATAAACAATGCCTATTCTGAATCACCATCACTATCACCATCAATGTTACATGCAGAACTCTCTTCCTTAAAGTAGAAAATTTTCTTAAGGAATTTATTTTTACCTTGTTTCTTGTTCTCCTTTTGATTTTTCCTTTTCTTTGGAGATTCATCTTCTTCACCATCATCAAATATTCTTGTATAGGGCCATTTTGAAACAAAAGTTATGAATTGTTACACAACTAAAACATTTTATATGGAGCTTACGTTTGTACTCTCTGGTGCATCTCTTGAGTTTCCTTACGAGGTTGACTACTTCTTCATCCAAGTCCTTGTTATTACTTTTGATAGACTTTTGTTTTTGTTCCTTCTTGTTCTTACTTTTATTCTTTGAGGCCTTGCATTCTTATTCACTTGTAGATGGTTCTTCCTATTCAAACATCATTTGATAAACTATAAGAATCACGTGTAGCTCATCGATGCTAAGTTTTTCCAAACATGATCTACCTTCTACAACATAAACTTTAGGATTAAATATTGTTGGAAAATATCTTTGAACCTTTTACGTAATAGTATTTTTATTTTCTAATTCTCCCAACACATCCATTGGATCTGTTACTTCATCTACATGATGAAAATAAGTTCCAATATTCTTACCTCCTCTCATCTTAATTTTCTCAAATAATGTTCTACAAATTTGATTTTTTCTCCTTTGACTTTTGAGTCTCCTTATTATATGCTTTGAAGCTTCCCCAAAGTTCATGATTTATTTTACAACCGAACACCTTAACATAGATAGACTTAGTGAGCGCATTTATAAATATAGTCTCATCTTTGGCATCATTCTCGACAGGTTTCTTACCCTTTTAATTTATTGGAGGAGAGGATGATGTGGTGTAACCATTTTCAACACCATCCCAAATAGCATATCCATGTGGAAGTATATATAACTACATCCTTCCACTCCATAGTGCAGAGTTGTTTCCATTGAACAAAGGAACTCCACGCTTAGTGTGATCCATTATCTCCCTTTAATGGTTAGACTGGTTGCATACGGGCTTGCTCTAATACCAATAGTTGGGAATATTGAGAGGGTGGTGAATCAATATTGCTTATTACAACTATTATTTACAAATTTTCATAAAATTAATTATTTCTATAATTAGATAAAACCATAAGTTAATAGGGCACACGTTCAAATATAGTAGAAACAAAAATGTTAGGTGGAAACTCTTCTAGGAGAAAAAACACAAAATACTTCTGTAATAATTTTTGTGAGTAGATCATTTCTTCAACTCCAATTGAAAGGAAATGCCTAAGTCCCTAATACTCTCGAGAAAGAGTTCTAGTTCTTGAAAGGAGTCTTCTACACCATGTTTTAATGTCACCCATTAGAAGGATTCTCTAATGCCATGCAATATCCAGCTTTCCCTAACACCGCCCTCCTACCTTGAATTGTTTTAAAGCTACAACCTAAAGGTGACTTCAATCACCTTCCCATCAACACCAAACCACCCTGAAACTGTTAGAAAAACAAATAATTATGTGCTTTCGTATCAGAGGTATTGACCCGCTTTCCATGATCTTCAACAAAAACCCTTACTGCCAATTTTAAAATATACAATGGAAACCCTTGCTACAAATTTCTTCAACAAGTGTAATATGGCTTCATAACATAAATATTATCTATCACTATAGAAACTTTTATTGCAAACACTGAGAATTTTAATGACATTTTTCAACTCTTTATTAAGCTAATCTATTCTTTTTTTAGCAACACACCCTAATCACAATAGTATTCAATTCTTTAAATTTATATAGGCCAAAAATCCAATTTGTTTACTAGATTTCTTAAATTCAAGTGAACATACCTTAGTGCCTCTTTGGTTGGTGGACTTAATAAGAAATTCCTAATTCTATATAAATACATACCTTTATATCCAACCATTAACATGATGCACATTCAATTATAAAAGACAATTTATTTTGAGAATAGACCGAAATACATCAAGAAGGTTTGTGCTTACTCACTCATGGAACGAAGCTAAATTATTTTTCTCAAAATTTAGATTCCTTTCATCAAATGATCGAAGGCCACAAGATATTTAGACAAATTTATATCTTTGTGTGAGATGTCCAAAAAAAATCTTCAGAAGGATAGTCCAATTTAATGTATAGTGCAAAAGATTAAGGTTGCATAAGACATCATTCACCGAAAAAGGGTCGAATGAGAACTCTAAATACCACATCACATAGTCCTCAGTCTTCTTTATGTGGAAGATTGATAATCCTATAGCAAACAAGGGATTTCTCCTTCAGTAGTCTGAATAGTTGGAGAGAAATAAATGGATAATATTGTGAAGTGTGAAAACCACAATTATTATAGCAAACAAATTTTCTTTTAGTGCATGCTCAGAGATTTATGACGACCTGAATTTTAGAAGCCTTAGACCAAGCTCACATTGACAAGAACCTTCTCAGAAAAAATCCTTAAATAGGAGTAAATTCTAGGGAAAATAATGGCTTGGTTGCTATAAGCTCTTACCTCCCATTGTTCCTTCAAACATATTTATGTAAATCACAAACACAAGCCAAAACCAAAACAAAAGGCTTCAAATATATTCAAGGAAACCGGAGGGCCAAAGTTAATTTAAAATCTTCAAACAATGATTTTCATTAATTACTTGCATCAAGGATGTGAGAGAAAATGGCTTTATATATCTTTTGGATGCCATGAACTAGGGAAGTCGACATGGTGGATTTTAGGAAAGAGATGCCAATTTTGAAAATTAACCCCAAATGAGGCTACTTGGACTTTTTAGTAAGGATTTAATTTTTTATTTAAATATAAGCACCTCTTTTTCATTGAAGACAATTTTCAAAGCCCTGCATAATATATTTTATCCATAAATCTTGATGAAAACCCTTAATTTTGATTTGGATAAAAAATTGGCAAATGATAGGGTTCCATCTCATTTCCTTTTGGGTTTTTATCCCACACCATGGGTATTTCTGTTTAATCACACATACCTCTGAAATGGTGAGCATTCTTCATTGCATTCCATATACCACCAGCTCGATGAGGAAAATATGATAAAGGTGATTGATAGTTGAAAAGATATGATTTTCCATGTCATTTTGGTCAATAAAGATGAGGCTCTATTGGATGCTAGTAGGGTTGAATTAATGACAACCATATTTCGCCATATATAAAGGTTAAGCATAACATAGTAAAAAAATCTCATCAAAGCTCTAATTTCCCATGGTTATCATTTGATTATCCTTCAACGGAGGTGGCAAATATTGGTAAAAGAACTAATAGAGATTATGTTGTCCTAATTAGATATCTCATGCAAAGAGAGAAGAGAATATCACCTTGGAAACTGAAGGATAAGCAAGAGTCTGAGGGAACAACATGCCAAAGGGGAACTCTAGATCAAAAAAACTTGGGCCTAATTCTAAAATCACAATTGGTAAAGTTGAAAATTTTTCCATAGAAAAAGACTCTTCATGAATTGATAGATTAGTAAAATTTAAAGCCACGAATGCCTCACATTATGAAGGATATTGGTAATAGAAGGAAAACAAAGACCTTAACTTCTGAATATAACCAAATAGTTGCATAAACATAGTACGTTAAAGGATACACAACCAACTATTTAGTGTTCTTATTTGTTTTCCATGCTTGGTGGCACTTCACATAACCTCCTATATTTCCATGTCCCAATCCTAATGCAAATAGCTCCATAAAATCCCTTAGTTTCCACCTAATGATGCGACAATGTAGGACCTTGAAGGATGGGATGTAATCATGGAAATATTATCACGATTCACCCATAGAGGCTTCAAATCATGGAACCACTAATATACCCTGTGCACGTAAGGATTAATAATTTTACTCTTGTTAAAATTATGTTTGTATATCCCCTCAACATATTAATCTTATGACAACACAATTTCCCTTAAATGTGGCATGAAATCACAATTAGGCTTTTAAGTGCTCGACTAGGGCTTAGATGGGGAGAATTATGATACCATGTGCATTCATAATGGGAGATATGTATCGAGGAGAAAATGACATAATATACTGAACATATAATAATGGGTAAAGGCCTTTTGTATTAACAAGTATGGAAAATATTGCTCAATGCTAACAAAAAAATATAATAGGGTATTAAAAATGTTAATGAAAAAACAGATTCCTTAAAATATGTAGTGAAAGTAGGGGCTTCCTAAATGAGGAATGTGTATTGGGTTAATATTAGTAGGGGTTTAAATAATGTGACTTTTTTAGAGATATATTCCAATATGTAGTAAAATTAATGGTACTGTTTAGTATGCAATGAAATCATGTGATATGTCATAGGTTCAATGAGAGAAACCCTTATGAATCGTTCACATGAAACACTTATGCTGAAACTGATTCCAAACAACTAATCTCTTAGCATGTCATCTCCCATGCATGGAGAAATTAAATTATTTCGAGCCTCAAACTCCCATGCGAGTTTATCAATATTTGCAACTTATCCTCTATGTACATTGGGAATATCACACTAACATTCCAACACTTCTATATTATGCAAGTTGTCATGTACTAGACTAAAAACCAAATATTCATTAGTTATCAATGAGACATGCATGGAATCAATGGATGTTTTTGCTAATTGGTTTTCCTTGGAGTTATTTTCTAGGAAGAGATATAAGTTATTGTGTTCACTCAACTTCTCAATGAGATGTTTGATTCTATTGAGCATGGCATTCAATTTAATGTTAGGTGGGTTATTTCCTTTCCAAATGTACCCACTATGATTTTCTAGTATCTTCATAAATTAGTCCTAGTAATATGATAAGCCCTTACCAAGGACATACCTTGAAATAACCCACAGGGAATTTTGCTATCAATTCTGTGAAGATGGCTGAAGGATTCACCCAAAATGTTATGCAAATCCTTGATAGCAACACACAGTAATCGAGAAGCATTCATCAACAAGGATTCATCCTTTTTCTTTGGGGCCTGGCCTAGATTCCACACATAGGTTGATTCTACTCATCTTATAGTCCTGAAAATAACCCCCTTAGCAATTTCGACCCATGGGATGTGCATTGATGCAGCATCAAAGTGGAGAGTGTTGAGAATATATGACAACAAACAATTAGTTATTTTATAACCTAATGATTTTTCTTTCCATTTCCAAGGTTGTTGTAGGAGAGGAAATTTGGATATTGATTCCAACACTCTACGCCATAAATATATAACTAGTACTACAATTTTTTTTCATAAGTTTTTGGTGTTCATATCCTTTGATAAGAGGAAAACGGCTTGTGAAGGAGAAATTTAGGAGAGGAATTTATCATCCTATAGTATCACCCTATTCTTGGCCAACCAATGTTTTTAGCATACATATTTAGGCAATGCTTTCCACAATATTTTAAAAAGTCGCTTCCCCTTGAAATTTCATATGTAGTTCTTATTACAATCCTTAACGAATATAACAAATGAGTAGGCCTTTTAAATCCAAATGGGATACTATCTAAGGCTTCATCCCATACCTTTATTATAAATTTTAACTCTGTGAATAAATGACTTGCTAGAGCTAAGAAAAAGTGAGCATCTAAAATACCCTTTTATTCCTCTTTTTATGAGATTTTTCACAGTTAAAACCTTATTATGCATATATTTCTAGAAGAATGTATTTATTTTTGGAAGGCCATCGCCATTAAAAATATTTTCCAAATCCTTATGTTTGGGAGGGGGGAATTTGATAAAATGACTAGATATATAGCCTCATTTAACTACATAACTTGAGGAACCCCATCGTTAGGATTCCTCATTAAACAATATACATTGAACACATCCTTAGAGAATATTTTCCAATTTTGGAATCAAATGATGTGGATGGGGAAGAATCTATCCAAAAGCCCATTTTCTTCCAATAGTTGTTGTCATTCCATGAGGAAATATCAAAGATAAAAATCTTACCTTTCCCAACTAACCATTCCCATAAAGGTATCAAAGAGGATAAAGTGGCTTGAGGCTTATATCCCATAATCCTATCATTCCAAATATTGATGATTCTAGTGTTTTTGGGGATCTGTGTTAACAAATATCTTGTCAAGGGAATAGTTATGCATAAAATCCTTGATATTTGAGAACCACCATGATTTCTCATAGTAGAGTCCATAGAGGACTCAATTTCTCCCAAAACAAAATTCTTCCTAATTACTTACTTCCATCATTCATATTTTCTAGAGACTGATGTCGAAAGACATTTCACATTTACTAGCACACTCATGTTATGTGGATCCTTGATTCCTAAGCCCCATTGATTCATATATGATTTCACTATAGCCCTTCTAAGCATATGAAACGTTTTGGAGCTAGATGTGCCACCTTGCAACAAAAAGTTTCATATCTCTAGAGCCATTACTACATGAATCACAACCAGAGCTAGACAAGCCATGAATTGAAAAATAAGAAGGGACAAGGGAACAAAGGTAATTAACACCACCTTATCCATGATGTTCAACTAGATTTCTCCCCATTTGATTAAATTATTTCTAAATTTTGAAAAGAAAGGTTCCAAGGATGGATGAGGGAAAGCCTTTCGAGTGATAGACATCCCTAACTATTTAAATTCTCTCCAAACCTTAACCATAGGGAATCCCATATTTATAAGGATAGCATTCTATGTGAGATTTCTTATATTCCTAAAATCCTAAAATATTGGCTTGAACCTTGAAGCAATTATCATAGAACCTACTTCCATCAACAATGTGTCATTTTCAAACTTGGAATAATATATAATTTTGATTCTCTTTGTAAACCTTATTCCCAAAAGAAAACCCATTCTTCATTTATATTCTAATCTTGTACTCAAATAATTAGAAATTATAATATAAATATAAGGTCAAAGGGGACATCCCTACCTTAGACCCCACAAGGCTCTGGAAAAACAAGAAAACTAGCCATTAACTAGATGGAAAATACAAAGTGAAAAATGAAGGTTGATGCAAAATTTAAAATGCTTTCCTCAAATCAGAAAATTTTCCAGTGACTCAAAGAAAAATGAGTGGTTGAATTTGTCAAAAGTGTTGACCATATCAAGTTTTATGATAATCTCTCTCTCTTTCCTACCTTTTCTTCAATGAATAGATTCTTGAAGTAAATTGTATTGTGCATGATATCTCTATCCCCAAAAAACCATCCTTTGTTTTTTACAAATTAACTTGGGGAGAAGGGGGTTTTGCTTTCCTGCAATTAATTTACCTATGATTTTCTATGATACATTACATAATGAAACTGGACAAAATATTTGATTGGAAAAAGGACTTATTTTTGGATATGAGTTATGAATAAGGAGTTAACCTCTACGCCCATGCTATGTGTTTTGAATACATAGTCAACCATTCTAGAGAAGTCAAATTTTATTATATTCCAACATGTTTGATATGAATGCATTGAGAATCCATCAAACCCTAGTGTCATGTCTAATTTAAAGGAGATTAACACATTCCAAATTTATTCTTCTACGATTGACTTATAATGCTTCTCATTTCCTACCTATGATACAAATGTTGAAATATTCTCCAAGAATTCAGATGTACTCCCTCATTCCCTCCTCCTTAATCTTTGTAGATATTTCCAAATTTCTAAACTACAACCTACTTTATTTTATGATAGTAGTTGCATTTTTGTCCCTTAACTTATTTTTTTTAATATTCTTCTCTTAATATCTCATTTTAGTCAAAATATAAAGAAAAAAGTTATCCCCATCGCTTAGCCACACCCTCCTAAATTATTTGTGTAGGAGGCTAGAGTCCTTGTTTCCTCTTGTAGTATCTCCTTTGCAATAAAACTTCCTATTCCAACTATTGGTGTATATATTTGACCCGCCTTTGATGGGTATGGAAATTTTTATTGATATAGATAAACCTATATTTAATCCATTCATTTATATAGACTTTCATTACTTCTATTTTTTGTTCCCAAATATACACTAGAGACCAAAAAACATAGCCCTCCTAGACCTTAAATACAACATTTTAAATTTCATGACCATTCAACCACTACAAATTATTTCTTAATGGAAGGGGTTGATAATCACCTTACATCGAGGTGGTCAACGGTATTTTTCAGTGGTTAATTCCACACCATGCCAAGATATCAAATTAATATGAGTCCCATTGAATGAAAATATCATTGCTAATAAGAAGTCGATCTATCCTAGTTCTTATAAGGCCATGAACTATTATTTTATTTCTCTAGGTAATATTTTTTTGGGATGGAATGACATCTATTGACTCATGAGTTGAAATGAGATCTTCAATTTTTCCCTGAATTAGTCCCTTAAAACACTTCATTCCCTCTTGTCTAAAGGATTATTTGAAATTGCTACCTATGATGTCCTTACCCACGATGCTAGGACCATCCTAGTCAATTAAAAAATTCCAACAAATTAACTTTTCCTAGTATGCTACATGGATATATACATTGACAAATGTAGATACCTCATTCCTTGGAGTATGAAGCCAACTTTGCGTCTGTTGGTAGGCTAAATTTCCTCATTTTTAATCCCTTTTTAATTCAAAATAATAACCTTAGACCTTTTTTTAACCTTGTAAACCTCCCTATTCCTGGACTATTCCAAGAATCGTGCCTTTCCCTACATTATTCCAAGAATTGTGCCTTTTCTTGCACTAGCTTTGTATTTCATTTTTAAGGGTTACAAATATGCATAAATAATCATTTTCGTAGATTTTGTACCTTTAAATCTTGGCAACTAATACTTCTCTTACTAAATCATTTGATAGGCAATGTATTGATCATCTCATTAGCAAGGTTGAGTGTAGGTAGGTTTCCTGCATCATTGGTGAATCCTTAACTATCATGACAGTTCACCACCTCATGCGAACACCGTGTTCCAGAATGATCAACTCAAGTTGGGCTCGAAGGAAAGAGAAAAGTCAGGCATATGATGGAGATTGCGTCGATGGTCAAATACTTATATTAACATTTTTTTTATTGCCGAAAGGCTTAGTATGAATTGTTATTGTTTTTTTTTAATGCAAAAGGTTCATATTGGAATGCTTGATGTAATTTGGTTTCAGTTGTAGGCCTAAATGAATGTATAAAATAGAGGATTCAGATAGAAAATGGTAGTGAGTGATAGTTATAGAAAGGGTATTATAATTTCATTCTTCTGTAATTTTGCTGGTATTGCCCTCATTCTGAGCTGGATTCGAATTCATGATGTACATTTCCTGATTATCAATATAAAGGGACCGCACCATGATTTCTCAATATTGCATTGCAATTCTATATTCATGTGTTGATTAAAGAGCTGAATCTTTACATTTTCTAAATAGGGGGACGAGGTGGTTGGATAGGGCCGAGTCAATCGAGCTCGTTTTCCCTCATGTTCTTCTTTTTCGAGTAAGGTGTGTTAATTTCATTTAATGCAAAGGGTGAAGTAAATAGATGCTTTTATTCTTCTCCAAAGTTTACATCTGATTTTATTGTTGTGTGACGGATCCATTGTGTGCATGCTCGATTGAGTTTAATTTTATGATTTCTTTTCCTAGAAGTTTAATTGTGTTTCTGCATGGATCATGCAAGCAAGATTCCTTGTACTAGTGCACTTACAGTTTCGTAGTTTGATTCCTTTAGTTCATTATAATAATAGTCTCTTATTCTTATATGATTGATTAGCCTTAGTGCAATATTATAGTGCACGATTTTCATTCTAAGGTGTTGTTGATATCTCAAACTAAACATGCTTTTGATAATCTGAAACTGAACGTGGTTATGACACACTAGTGTGTACTTGTACTTCATACTATTTAGGAAAGATCAAAATTTATGTGTAATTATTATTAATGATAATATTTCTATCTTAAGAAGATTATGAATGTAGATTAGTTCGTGTGAATAACTATAACAATATTAAAGCTTATTGCCACAATTAGATGAACTCTTTAGATTCCATGAAGAAATTCTTTGATTAAAGACGAGTGCACTTTGACTTTGGAAATTAGTTCTTATTTTAGATATTAAGATTAGCTGAAGCATATTTTGGTTTGAGGAATTTATTTTGAAGTTTTTTTCACCTTTGCAAGTTCTTTTCCTAAGTTAACACATTCTCTATTTTCTTATAAGAAGGATTGGAAAACTTGGTGGAGGAATATTTGTTCTTATAAAGGAATTGATATCCTCATACAAGAACAAAGTGTTATATTGCTGAGGGTAAGAGATCCTGCTTAAAGACATAAATCTTAAGTACAAGTGTAAAATATACTTCGAGCATTTAATACATTTTCTAGTAGTAGTGAAAGCACATTGCAAAAGTACAAGAATAATAGCTTAGTGTAGGAAGAAAAATCTATTAGAAGTTAGATATCTTCAAGGGTCCAATTATTAACCTAGGAGACAACTATAGTGAGGATAAACATATATTGAACTTTTCAATAGTCAATATTATTTGCAAGAAGTTTGAGAGTTCCTTTGATTTACATTCCTACAAAAGTACTTTCTTTCACATTCCAACACCAGAATACCTTTCGTGTAAATTGTCGAGTAATCTTTTCTTTTTGAATCTACAAAATTACAATTAAAGAAGTAGGAATAGAGTTTGGAAAAGTTCATATCATTTCTAGCATTTCCTATGTTTCATCTCTAAGTTTACGAAACACATGGGTCGATAATTAAGTGTGGAAAAGAGTCCCTAAGAAAATTGGAATATGGTGTATTTTCATTGACTATCGATAATTGAACAAAGCCACTTTGAGGATTACTCTCTCCTTCCATTCATCGATCAAGTTCTAGATACCCTTGCCAGTAAAAAGTACTTTTCATTCTTAGATGGTTTCAGTGGGTATAACCAAATCCAGATCACACCCCGAGATCAAGAAAAAATTTCCTTTACATGCCCTTGGTGTACATTTTCCTACCGAGTGCTTCCTTTGAGGTTCAGTAATGCACCCGCTACCTTTCAAAGGGATATGCTGGACATTTTTGCTGATTTGGAATGCATTGAGGTTTATATGGATGATTTTTCTGTGTTTGGCAATGCATTTGGTGAAACTCTTAAAAATCTAGAAAAAGTGCTTTTACATTTCGAAGAGGCCTAACTTGCTTTGAGTGATAAAAAATGTATATTAATGTGCAAAGCAGGAGTGGTTCTTGGCCATTTGGTTTGTGACAAAGGTATTCAGGTGGACCCCACTAAAATTGAAGTCATTATTCGTGTGCCTACATCTAAAACCCAAAGGGAAGTGAGAGGGTTCTTGGAACATGTTGGTTATTACCAGAGATTCGTTAAAAGTATTTCCAATATTTCTTCGCCCCTTTTTCGATTACTAGGTGAGGATAGTCAATTCACCTCGTCCTCAGCTTTGTAAGAGTCATTTGAGACACTAAAGGAAAAACAAGTACATGCAGTAGTTTTGAGAGGACCAAACTGGTCCCTTCCATTTCATATTTCCTCCGATGCTTGAGACACTACAATTGGGGCAACCTTAGGACAAGAGGAGAATAAATAGTCCTATGTTATTTACTACATTCTTAAAAATTTGTCAGCTACCTAATTTTACTATAGAGTGAATAAAAAATCATTTTTAGCCTTTATTTCATATATTAATAAATTCAGACATCACATTATAGGATATGAAGTTTATATGCATACTCATCATTTTTGTATAATATATTTTATGAATAAACCTTTAACTAGTGGTAGAGTGACTAGGTAGTTGCTTCTATTATAGGAATTCAATGTTACAATTATTGATAGATGAGGAAGTGTAATGGTGTACCTGATTACCTTAATAGATTAAACAATCTCGCTGAAGTAATTATTTTTTGTGATGATTTCCCTCATGAGCATATTTTTGCTATGTCAGCAAAATCTCCATGGTTTTCTGACATAGGCAACTATTTTTTCACTGGAAAGACACCACCTCACTTATCCACTCATGAAAAATGGAATGTTATTCATGGAAGTGCTTCATATTCTTCAATATAGGGAGACGTCTTTCACACTAGATCAGATTTTATTATTCGTAGATGTGTAAGAGAGGAATAAATGTTTGATACCTCAAAATTTTCCCATGGTGAGCCTTGTGGTGGCCACTTCACTCACCAACGAACTGCATTTAAAATTTTACACACTGGATATTTTTGGCCTTCTTTTTTTAAGGATGCCAAGCAACACGTTAGGCGTTCTGATAGTTGTCAATGAATGGGTCAACTTGTTCAATCCAACGAAATTTGTTTATGTTGAAAAAACCATGATAGAGCGCTTTGAAAAATGGGATATTGATTTTGTAGGACCCATAAACCACACATAAATTAAAAGAATATCTTGGTCTGTATTGATTTTTTTACGAAATAGGTAGAGCCTAAAGCTTCTTCTTGTGCCACTAAAAAGGTTGTTGATTTTTTTTTCAATGAAATTTTTACTAGATTTGGTGTTCCTAGAGAAATTGTTTCTGATAATGGATTGCAGTTTGTTTCTAGCTTGGGATAGGAAGTCATGAATCAGAACAAGATTTGGCATTGGAAGTCTACATCGTACTACCCACAAGCAAATGTCGAGATGGAATCCACAAATAAGGTGATCGAATCCATGCTCACTAATACAGTAAACATGTAGAGGAAGGATTGGTGTAGTCGATTGTCGAAACCTTATGGGCTTATAGAAACACTTGCAGGAACAACATGGGACATACACCATATGAGCTGGTGTAGGGAAAACAAGTCCTTTTGTCAATTGAATTTTAGGTAAATACTTTTAGAACTACAATTCAATTGGGCCTAGATCTCTCGGAATCATAGAAGCAACGTCTATTGCAACTAAATTAGTTAGATGAATTTCAAAGGGATGTTGTTCAACATAATATTTTGGTGCAACAGCAACACAATTAGTGGCCTGATAAGTTTAACAAGAAGAAACAGTTCCAACTAGGTGATTGGGTACTTCTCTATGACTCTAGATTTAAATATCTTTAAGGGAAGTTCCATACTCATTAGATGGGACCATATTAGCTGATTCGTGTTTTCGATAATGCAGTTGTAGAAGTCAAAACTAACGATGGTCAAGATTCATTTTTCCTTGTGAATTTGCATAGGATTAAAGTGTATTTTCATCCCATCGAAAAGGAAGACTTCATGCAGCAAGTGCAGCAGCAATTTGAACTTTACTTAGTAGCTAGCTATGCCACCTTATTGTAATTTGATTTCTTCTCTATTGAAATAAAATTTAAATAAAATCCAAAAAAATTATATATAATTATTAAAAGCAATAAAAACAATTAAAAAGAAAAACAATTTCCCTATGATTGTGAAAATCATTTCTATTGACATGATTGCAGAAGGATCAACCTAAAAACTAGCTTGTTGGCAGGAACATCAATTCTAATAAAATGAGAATGTTGCTTGATCTTTAGATGTGTTGACTATCACCAAGAAGAAGCAGGTTCAAGTACAGGAACTAGGCCCTTATCCAAGTTTGGGATAAGTGGCATGGAAATTTGTATTTAGGCAACACTCAATTCCCGCTGCATTCATTTTATGGATCAACACTACACAAGTAGATGTGAGGTGAAATTATACCCTTCATCTATTCCCATTTTTGTAAAAAATAAAATCCTCTTATTTTCTTCTTTTATAGGATAAAGTTTACCATCCCTTTCTTCAAAGAAATTTTCCCTATCAGATTTCATATTTCCCTCTTTTTCCTTGAAACTTTTTCCCCAAAATCCCTTTTTCAATTTATCCCTCTTGGTGGTTTATTTCTTGATTTCCTTTCGTAATTTCCTTCCCATTCTAAAAAATTACCATTTTTACCACTTCTTTTTTTCTCACAAGGGTCAATTGCAGGATCTGACGTGAATTGAAAAATTAGATCGAAAGGCATATGTCAACACCAAAGAATGGTGAACAAAACATCCTTTGTATATTTACCAAATTTTTTAATCCAACCTATGAATTATATCGTATTTGAATTTTATTTTGCTTCCCATTATGCTATAAATATCGTTGGTGCAGGAATGTGTGTTTGAGTGCAAGCAAATTCAGTGTAGTCATGGGTAGTGCAAGCATGCATGAAGTGCAAGCATGCTTGGTGTAGCAATGGTTGGTGGAAGCACATCCAGTACAAACATGTTCATTACAAGAATCTATTGGAATTATGACACAGATTTGCCACTATGACAAAAGTGTTTTCCTTGATGGTAACTCACACAGATGACAGATCACAATTCAGGCTCAAAGAATGAAGAAAGAGAGTTATACGCAGGTGCCCATTGACCAAGCCATGTGCAGACATGGGTTCGCAGACCAAAAGGCATGTATAGAGTACACACACACCTTCATGAATGGAAAGGCACGTACATGTTGGAAAACTTTTATTTTGGTCCGTGGTATTTGGTCCATGGTATCGTGATCCATGGTATTGTTCCAAGGTATCTTGTCTGACTTGTTAACCCAGGTATTTGGTCCAAGGTGTTGATTCTAAATGGTTTTGGACCATGGTATTGAGTAAGGCCTAAGACTATAAAAGGAGGAGGATATCATTAGGCAAAGGCATTCAAGTATTGTATATCTAATGAAGATCAAGATCTAGTATACAGGTTATTGGGTTACGGTGCATAGCTGGATCTAAACGAAGCATTAACCTTAGCGCTCGATGGAGGATAACATCTAATGATGGATCGTGATCTTAACACTTGGAATGAATAATATTTATATCGTTTGATAATGTTTATATTAGATTTGGACACTGATGCATGTGTTTATTTGTAAATATTATGATCTGGTTATAACTGAAGTCTGGAATAGTTGCAAAATTATAAATGAATATTTACACATGTATATGGTAGTTGACCTTGGTAAAAGTGCATATACACGCAGGTTGAACACATCGAAGTAGTGTATACTTTGTGAACCATGATTTTCAAAGTTGAATTTGGTTCTGGTTGTTGATACAGAGATATGGGTTTTTGATTCCATTCTAGTGACTATGCTTTCCGATACTCTGGATATCCAAATTGGTTGATTGAGATTAGCTTCAGTGTTGATGGATGAAATCTAATGATGGATGAGGATCATAATGACTTATCATTACATGATCTGATAATGGATGGGCTAGATCTGATCACAAACACATGTTTTATCCTCAATGTGTAATTATGTCTAAGGTCTAGAAGTGCATCAAAGTGTTTGCAGATCTACACGCTGGTTTGCTTGAAGGAAACTGCGTATACAGACAGGTTGGATTCTGCCAAATAGCATATACACTTTGAAGTTTGGTTTTGAGGTTACAACAGATTATGAATGATGATGCAGTGTTCCGGAGATTCATGATGCAGCCGTAGTTGATGGTTGTATTACAGTAGCGATTGATTTGAGCTTCAATGTTGTTGATCGGTCCAGTATGAAAATTGGATGAAATATAGCCTTCATATTTTGATGTTGTGTTCTAGGTTTATCTATTATGAAAATTTATGAAACAGGATCACGAGAGAAAGTGAGAAGGTTGTATGCTTCAGTAGGTCAGCACCTATGTACTAGTAAACATATCAGCCAGTACAAGAGCAAGGGAGATTGTAGCTCCCTTCCAGTAGAAGTTGGAGAACGAGAGAAGGTGGTAGCCTTCTGCAAGTAGAAGCTTGCGTACTGGTATAAGTCTGCACTAGTACAATATTGTAATCAATTTTTATTGTTATTAAAAGGAGATAGAGATGACAACAACAGGTGGTTTTTACCAACATTGGGTTTCCACCTTACATCTTTGTGTTCATGTGTGTTGCTTATGTGTGATGTATCTTTCTGTTATTAACTACACATGGTAACTGTTTAATGTTTAATGTCCTAATGCTCAGATTAAAGTTCAACATGTGATAATTAACTAAATGATGAGTTTACTGGGTATACCCTTGTTTCTTTAAGCACAGTTGTGTGCACATGTAGGTTACCTTCATTGAAGTATCGTATATAAAATTTAGTATGAAAAAAAAAAGATTATTGATTTGCTAATAGTGATTCACCTCGCCCCTCTCAGTATTATTTCCAACAATTGGAATCAGAGAAAGTCCTTTGGTAGAAGCTTGATCACTTGGAAAAGATTCCTAGAACAATGGGAAAGAAGCTAAAGAAGAAAGTACCTAAGAAGAAGAAGAAATCTCAAAGGAACTATGAGAGTGGGAGAATTGATTGGGAAATATGTGGAAGCAACTCTTCAGATTCAGAATCACCCCATAATGAAGATGAACAAGCAAAAGAACTATCAGGTATGAATCATGGTGATGCATTTCTCCATCCATTTGAAGATGATGAAAGTGATAGTGAAACAAATGAATTTTCTCTTATGGCCGAGGAAGAAAGATATCAAATAGAGGCATAATTTAAAAGGATTAGAGGCAAAATTAGAGATCGATAAGATCTATTGGACAAAAGGGAATGTGCCTTCAGAGAAGAAAATGCCAAACTAAAAGCTCAACTAGAGGAAGGAAACAAGGCAAGGAAGCATTTCAAGGAAAAGGAAGATCAATGTCAAAGGCTACATGATGAAGTGACATCATTAAGATATGAAGTAAATGAAAGTAGCACAAAAATCAAGAAACTCAGAGATAGATCCAGTTACTATGAGTGTCTTGAAGCTAAGATCCTCTCGCTAAAAGAAGATCTCGAAGAATCAAATAAGCAGAATAAAGAACTACACCAAGCTCTTGAAAAACAAGGAAATGAAGTCTTTGAATTAAGACATCAGTTGGAAGAAGGAAGAAAAGTTGAAGGAATCATGAAGAAGCAATATCTTGAAAAGGAAGAGCAACATCAGGTTGAGGTAAATGTTATAAAAGATAAATTAGAAGAAAAGGATAAGCTCTTAGGATTTCAAGATAGTACTAAGATCTTAGATGATACTCTTAGTAGTCAAAGGTCTCCTGCTATCAAAACTAGTCTTGGTTTTCATGAATTTGTTGAAGGCGATTCTAGTAAGATAAGGAACTCTAATACAAAATATGAAATTCTCAACAAGGAGATGAGAGGTCAATCCCATCAACAACCAAGGAAAGAAATTGTTCAAAGAAAATATATTACTCCTAACTATGGAAGTGATGGTCGATTATTTCCTAAAATTAATAATGTTGAATGTTATGTATGTCATAATTTTGGACATGTTGCAGCCAGATGGAGAAGTAGAATGATTCAAGACCATCACACATAAAGATCATCAAATTCCAGGTAGTTTAAGGGATATTGTTTTGCTTGCAATATGTTTGGTCGCAAAGCCATTGACTACTATGGAAGGAATATGAAACATATGAGATGTTATACATGTACCAAGCTTGGGCATATAGTTAAGGAATGCAGGAACAAAGTACGGGCACCATACCAAAAAGAGAAAACATCATCATAATCAAAGATATGGAAGAAGAAGGATGTACAATCAGAAAGATGTGTCATAGCACAATGTACAAGCATTACAGACTCAGAGGGAGCTGAAAGTGTGAAACTTCAATGTTCTAAATCTCATATGCAAGTTTCATGAAGAGATATTGCATATATATGTGAGTTAGACACTGCACAGTTGCGTATATGTTAGTTTGAGGAAAAGTTGTGGGATAGACTCAAGAAAATGGATCTGATATGGTTTAGTCAATTATTCCTCTATTTTATGATGGAAATATATTAATACTCATAAGATGTTGTTTTTGATCCTCACAAGTTAACTTGATGTACATCTGATTATTGATGATGCCCTGATACTTCTTGCTGAGATGTGCATGATCAAATCTAACAGTGAACAGATGGAACAAGTTCAGGGGAAGAACATGCTATGTTTCTAATAAAGCATTGTTGGCATTATGTTTAGAAGTCTTTGGTACCTAGTCAATGATGATGATGTTTATATGGCTAAATGATACATCTTGCTATGTTACAGTTATGAGTTACCCATGATAAAATCTCATATGATACTTGGGTGTGGCATAGTTGGGTTTCAGATCAGATTTATGGATGGTTGTGGATGATTCGTTGATGATGCATATAGTCATATATATTTCTTAAATAATGATGCTCACAAGAATAGGGAGAAGTACACATGTTGAGTACACATCTTCACTATTTAATGACAAGCCACTCATTTATTTCATGCTACTAACATCATGCCTTCTAAAGATCATATGGTATAGTTATGATACAGGATTCCTATTGTTCTTGGTTCTCACATGGTTTAGGATTGTTGCTATTGATGATATCAAGATACATATTGATATTTCTTTGATGGATATATAGTATAATGGATACATAGAAAATTACTTAAGTTGAATATTGTTGGTTTGCCAAGAGAATGGTGTAGACATGGCTATTTGAAGACATGGCTTACTTAATCACTTAATGATGATGAGTTATTACCTTATGATGATAGGTTGATACTCACATATGTTTATTATCATGGTGGATGCATATGAGATATGGGATGATCTCTAGTGATGATATATGATTGATATATTGAAGGTTCTTGTAGAAAGATCATGCAGTTCTTGATAATGATGTTATGGTCATGGATGATGACTATGGTATTTTCTTATACATATGATATGATGTGAATGACTTGGTGCTACTACTTGAAGATACGGAATTTGATTAAGGTTATGAAAATGAAGCAAGTTGTTCTTGATGAGATAAAGAAGGTGAGTTGATATCTATATGCAGACATTCTTTGTCACACAGAACTAATGACAGACATATACAGGTTGTTGGTCTGGATGTTGTTGACAGATGCTTGTGAAGCAGATCATACATGGTGTATGATAGTTGTTGAAGACTATCATGGTCATATTTTAGATATTTGGTCTCTATTTCATGTATATATTTTTAATGTCAAGGTCATGTAACGACCTACATTTTTTCCCCACTATACATGGGATGAATGATGTAATGTTCTTATTCTATCATGTATAAACATTTGGTATATCCCCACTTGGTTGGATGGGTGAGTCAATCTTGCTATATACTCACTTGGTTGTGAGATGGATGTACGTATGAGTCTTTGGTGATAGGAAGGTCATTTATGATGTATAGAGTCATGTTCTTCTTGTAGAACATCTTTTTGCAGACCTTGCTTACAGTCAGGGGGAGCATGGACAACACACTTTGGCATATCATAAAATGCAACATGTACTCAGGGGGAGCATAACCCTTTGCCATTTATGACAAATGGGGAGAGTGACCCGAGGTTTCCATCAAGTCCATAGGGGGAGATTGTTGGCATTATGACATAGATTTGGCGCTATGACACACATGTTGTCCTTGATGGAAACTCACATTGATGACAAATCACAGTTTAGGCTCACAAAATGAATAAAGAGAGGTATACGCAAGTGCCCATTGACCAAGTAACATGCACACCCAGGTTCACTGACCAAAAGGCGTGTATAGAGTACACACACACTTTCACGGAAGGTAAGGCACGTACTCATTAGAAAACTTGGTTTTGGTCCATGGTATTTGGTCCATGGTATTGTGATCCATGGTATTGGTCCAAGGTATCTTTTCTGAAGTGTTGACCCCAGGCATTTGGTCCAAGGTATTGATTCTAAGTGGTTTTGGACCATGGTATTGAGTAAGGTTTAAGACTATAGAAGGAGGAGAAGACCATTAGGCAAAGGCACTCAAGTATTGTATCTCTTATTAAGAGCAAGATCTAGTATACAGGTTATTGGGTTATGGTGCATAGCTGGATCTAAACCAAGGATGAACCTTACCGATTGATGGAGGATAATATCTAATGATGGATCAGGATCTTAAGGCTCGAAATGAATAATATTTATATTGTTTGGCCATGTTTATTCTAGATCTGTATATCAATGCATGTGTTGATCTGTAAATATTATGATCTGGTTATAACTGAAGTCTGGAATAGTTGCAAAATTATGAATGAATATTTACAAATGTAAACGCTGGTTGACCTTGGTAAAAGTGTGTATACACACAGTTTCGACACATAGAAGTAGTGTATACTTTGTGAAACATGATTTTTGAAGTTCCATTTGGTTCTGGTTGTTGATACAGAGATCTGGATTTTTCATTATGTTCTAGTGATTGTTTTTTCTAGTACTCTGCATATTTAGATTGGCTGATTGAGATTAGCCTCAGTGTTGATGGATGAAATCTAATGATGGATTAGGATCATAATGAGTTATCATTATGTGATTTGATAATGGATGTGCTAGATCTGATCACCAACACATGTTTTATCCTCAATGTGTAATCATGTTTGAAGTCTAGAAGTGCAGCAAAGTGTTTGTAGATCTACACGCTGGTTTTCTTCAGGGAAGCTATGTATACATGCAGGTTGGATTCTACCAGATAGTGTATACACTGTGAAGTTTGTTTTTTAGGGTAGAACAGATTCTAAATGATGATGCAGTGTTATGGAGGTTGTTGATGCAGGTGTAGTTGACGGTTGTATTGTAGTAGTGATTGATTTGAGCTTCAATGTTGTTGATCGGTCCAGTATGAAAATTGGATGAAACGTGGTCTTCATATTTTGATGTTCTGTTCCAAGAGTATCCAGTATGAAAATTTATGAAACACGGTGACTGGAGGAAGTGAGAAGGTTGTAGCCTTCAGTAGGCTGGCACCTACTTACTAGTAAACATATCAGCCAGTATAAGAGAAAGGGGGGTTGTAGCTCCCTTCCAGTAGAAGCTAGAGAATGAGAGAAGGTCATAGCCTTCTGCAGGTAGATGACTGTGTATTGGTATAAGTCTGCACTGTTACAATATTGTAAACAATTTTTCTTATTATTAAAAGAGGATAGAGATGACAACAAAAAGTCGTTTTTACCCGCGTTGGGTTTCCACCTTACATCTTGGTGTTCATTTGTGTTTCTTATGTGTGATGGTTCTTTCTATTATTAACTACACATGGTTACTATTTAATGTTTAAAGTCTTGATGCTTAGATTAAAGATCAACATATGATAATTAACTTAATCATGAGTTTACTAGGTATATGCTTGTTTCGTTAAACATAGTTGTTTGCACATGTGGGTTACATTTATTGAAGTAGCATATATAAAATTAAGTATGAAAAGAAAAACATTATTGATTTTCTAATATTGATTCACCCCCCCAGTATTATTTCCAATAGAATCCTCACTGTTGAGTGTGCCTAGTTCAAAAACACATGCTTTGGTGCTGGAACACCTGGTCGAAAAATGCGCATTGAAGCTTATGCTTTGTTTCATGAACTTCTATAAATGCATAAAAACTATACCACCTGCAGATCATGGCATTCAATTTGTATTATCATTAACAATTTGCTTTATCATTTACTCAATTGGGAAGAAATTGTTGAAGTACAAAGGTATTTTAGGTTATGAAATCTTATCTTTTTAATGAGTACTAAGTACACATTACATCATATCATGGAGTAAATGTGGGATGGTATGATTCTCTCGAAATCCAATACCTACCTTCCCTTGAAAAGTTCATAACCTAACAATAATGTCCTTACTCCATATCTGACCTTGTATTACTATTATTTGGAATTATTATCTAAACTACCACCTCTACCAATAATCATTACTTGCATGTACTTGAACCAATTTGCATTCACATCCGTGTAATTTTAATGATGAAGCATGACCTTTAAGGAAATGTTTAATATAATGATGAATGTATATCTCTATCATTGTTTGAGTTCCTTTTGTTGTAATATATTTTTAAAACTTGAGACAAAGATTGGGTGAGTTCGAACAAACATGGCGCCAGTGAGGATTGAGCCACTATCCACACAAGATATGGAACAGATAGCTGAGTATAGGATTAGTCTTGTAATATTGTAGGAACCTTGGTTTTTCCTGATTCTGTAGAAATTCAATGGATTTGACTTAGTTGTGGTAGTATAATTTTCCCAGACCTTGGATGGAAGTTGAGCCAAGGTTTGTTCCTTAGAATTTGCAGTCGTAGAAGAATTCATATCTTAGAGTACAGGCTCACCAGTAGTAGGGGAGAAATGGTTCAAGAAAAAGAAGTTAGAAAGGAAATTGTGGCACCAATTTGTGGTCAACCCAAAGCAGAAGGTGTACTGGAAGAACAACCTCCAATGGAATGCTATGATCGAAAAATGGAAGGATCTCCTCTATGTGTTGTAGAAGTTCCTTACTTGTGACATCCTCTACTCACTAACTTTCCTCTATCACATATGCCTACTATTGCACTTTGAGTCCAGTAAGCTCATTAATTTCCCATATTATTTTCTTAGCAGTTTAGAGAAGACGACAAAAATTGTTCAGAAATGAAACTCAAATCAAGCTGCATATAAATTATACCACCATGGGTTGATCACAATCTTAATTAAGAAAGAGATTGAAGCTAAAAATGTGACCTCGAAGGAATTATTCAAATATTTTCATGGGCGTAGCATAGATGAGTCAACTCAGAAGATGAGTATAGAAAAGCCGAATCAAAAGAAGAGTGCAGGGGAGTTAGTTGAGAAGAGGAGTGCAATGAAGAATAAAAAATCAGAAATGATGACCACGCGTCCAACTGAGACCAGGAGGTTCGAGAGGAGATGGAATGCCTCTTTAAAGGTGGATCATGTTCAGTCGACCTCTCTGATATTGTTGGATGACTTACTACTTACTTTAGCGGGCAAAGGTAATCTTTTAGTTCTCACGAAGGCAACAACTGATAGATTTGTTGATGGCAACTATGTGGAGAAGGAATATGACATACTCTTGTGAGTCCTCTTTGGAAAGATAAAGAAAAGAAAAGTGATGTCAAGTACAAGTAAGGACCTGACAGAGGGTCAGGTGGATGAAAGGACACGTGATACTCGAAACCCTCAATGATTTTAAAGAGCAGGGTACTGAAACCCTTGGTCCAATCGATGAGAAAGTTACTGAAACCATTTGTGTAATGGACGAGCAAGGTACTGAAACCATCAACGATTATGAAGAACACGGACCCGAAGCCCCTAGTGAGATGGATGAGTAGGGTATTAAAGACCTTAATGACTTTGAGGAGGAGGGTACTAAAATCCCTAGTAAATTGGATGAACATGGTACTGAAACTCTTGACAAAGTAAAAATGTAGGGCACTGAGACCCATAGTGACATTTATATTCCAGCTATTGAAACTCTTAATGATATTTGAATGTAGCAACTGAAAGGTGGCCAAGATAACCTCGACTTTGATGATGACAGAACATGTTAGGAACCAATTGCAGACAAGTTTGCGCCAGAGGAGTTGGGAACAAAGAACTCCACCCTATGTTTGAATAGTTGGATAGAAGAGGCTCAAGCAACATGTTTATGTATTTGAGGTAGTAAACCAAGCCATGAAAGAGTAGAGTGCAGTGCAAAAATGAGCGAACAAAGAGTTGGTAGGAGAGGTGAAGGTACAAAAAAGGCAAGTTAAGATACTGAAAAATCGGGCCTCGAAGTGTTATGAACGTAATAGAAAGGTGACCAAGAAACTCAATAAGGCTCTAAGTAGGAAGAGAAGACATTGAAAGCAAGGATCAACATAAAAGCTCATAATTTAACAGAGGCTCTTCTTTTTTGGCTTTTTTGTGGTAGGTAAAGTTTGTGTGAGGACCCACAATAGCTTAAGGAGGGGAAGATGTTCTTAGGCTAAATTGCTTCATTTTTAGTCCATTTTTCCTTCAAAACCATAACCTTAGACCTCTGTTTTAACCTTGTAAACCTCCCTATTCCTGAACTGGTCCAAGAACCATACCTTTTCCTGTCGTAGCTTTGTATTTTATGTTTAAGGGTTACGAATGTGATTAATTAATCATTTTGATATATTTTGTAGCTTTAAATATCTACAACGAATATTTCTCTTCCTAAAGTATTTGATAGGCAATGTATTGATCATCTCATTAGCATGGTGGAGTGCAGGTATGATCCCTGCACCATTGGCAAATCCTTAACTATTATGATAGCTCACCACCTCATGTAGACATCGTGTTCTAGAACGATAAACTTGGGTTGGGCTCATAGCACAGAGACAAGTCAGTGATATGTTGGAGATTCGATTGTCAACCTAATACTTAGATTAGTGTATTTTATAGCTAGATGGCTTAGTATGAATTGTTGTTGTTATTTTCTTATAGCTGAAAGGCTCAGATTGGAATGCTTGATGTAATCTGGTTATGGCCAGAGGCATGAATGAATGTATAAAATATAGAATTCAGATAGAAAATGGTAACGAGCGATAGCTATAGCAAGGATATTGTAATTTTGTTCTTCTATAATTTTGTTGGTATCACCCTCATTCTGGGTTGGATTCAAACTCATGATGTACATTTGTTGATTATTAATAGAAAGGGTCTATGCCATGATTTCTCAATATTGCATTGTAATTTTGTGTTGATTCCTTGATTAAAGAGATAAATCTTTACATTTCCTAAATAGGGAAACAAGTCGGTTGGCTAGGCCCTGACCAACCCATGTCATTTTCCCTCCTGTTCTTCTTTTCTAATTATGGTGTTTTATTGCATTTAATGCAAATTGTGAAATAAATATATGCTTTTATTATTTGGAAAAGTTTATATCTGATTTTTTCGTTGCATTATGGATCCACGGTGTGCATGCTTAATTGAATTTAATTTTAGTATTTCTTTTCCCTGAAGTTTAATATTTCTTCTGCCTTGTTCGTGCAAGCACACATTCCTACATTAGTGAATTTACAGTTTTGCATATTGACTCTGGTTCATTATAAGTGTTCTTGATATCTCAAAATAAACATGATTTTGACCATTTTAAACAGAAGGTCATTATGACACACTAGTCTATACCTATATTTCATACTGTTTCAGAAAGATCATAATTTATGTGTAATTATTCTTAAAGATAATATTTCTGAGTTAAGAAGATTATGAAACGACATCAATTCATGTGAATAACTATTACAGGATTGAAGCTTGTTGTCACAATTAGATGATCACTTTAGATTGCATGAAGAAATTCCTTGATTAAAGAATAGTGTGCTTTGACTTTTGAAATTAATTCTTATTTTATATATTAATATTTGTTGAAGCATATTTTGGTTTGAGGAATTTATTTTGAAACTTTGTTCATCTTTGCAAGTTATTTTCCTAAGTTAACACATTCTTTATTTTCTTATAAGAAGTATTGGAAAATATGGTGAAGGAATCTTTGTTCCTATAAAGGAATCAATATCCTAATATAGGAAAAGAGTGCTCTAGTCCCAAGGCTAATATCTCCTGCATGAAGACATAAATCCTAAGTATAGGTGTAAAACATACTTCCCGCACCTAATTTTTTTTCTGGTACTAGTGCAACCACATTGCAAAATTACATGAATAATAGCTTAGTGTAGGAAGAAAAATCTATAAGAAGTCAGATATATTCAAGGTTCCAATTACTAACCTAGCACAAAACTATATTGAAGATAAAAATTTATTTACATTTTCATTAGTCAAGATTGTTTGCAAGAAGTTTGAGAGTTCCTTTGATTTATTTTTGTGTAAGAGCACCTCCTTTCACATTCCAGCACTATAATACCTTTGGCGTAAATTGTTGGGTGATCTTTTCTTTTTGATTCTACAAAATTACAATTAAAGAAGTAGGAATAGAGTTTGGAAAAGTTTGTATCATTTTTATCATTTCCTATGCTTCACGTCTAAGTTTACGAACCCCCCAAGTTGACAATTTTGTGTTGAAAGGAGTCTGCCTAGCCACAATTCCTCCACTGACGAGTGTCCTCTATTTTGTATTTTTTAGAAATAATTCTCTGATAACATTGTATAAAGACCTACCAAGGAACCTTTATAATTTACCATTGATACCCCACATGTACACGATATAATTTTACTTTTCTAGGTGATTTGTTCTTTCACCCATTTTTTCTCTTGGAAGAAGATGATTGAGGGTTCTCCTTTATTATCGAGCTTCTTGCTTATGAAATTTTCTTCTGACTCCATAACCCTTTGTACTTCCAAGAGATTATCTTCATTATTTATTATGGATTTTTCAAGCCCTCCCTTCAATATGGTTTGACATCATGCTTTCGTTGTATTTTTTGTTACTCCTATCAAAAGTTCATCTATTACAGATATTTAATCGCAAAAGTTTCCTCAAATGAACAATTTTATTAATCACAAAATAAATTACATAATAATTTTGCAAGAGTTGACACACACTCACCAACTCAAATGAAATCAGGAGAATGAGCTATATATAAGCTTAATTTCCTAACCTATTCTTATGGACTACATATCAAATTAACAAGTGTCCATTTATAATAAATGTAATTGTAACTAATCTACTAACTCTACTCCTAAATTGGAGTCAATGATACTACATTATTCTAGAATTCATATCTTTTACAACAAAATTCTATTTATAAGTGCCTCCAATATTTAATTAAATATTCTAATCAAATAAATATTTTATCCTAACTTTGTGAACTATGAATTTTGTATTTTGGATCATCTAACATTCCCCCAATGATCCAAAGATACAAAATTCATCTTTGAACTTAGTAAATTTTATCCTTCCAAGTCGTTTTGTGAAAATATCGGAGACCTGATCTTCCAAAGGACAATAAATTGTCTTGATCACGTCCTTGGAAATGAGCGATCTAATATGATGATACTTTGTGTCCACATGTTTTGTTTTCGAACGAATAACTGGGTTCTTGGAAAGCTTTATGGTTGACTGGCTATTGATCAATAATGATGGAGGTTCTACTTTAGGAATGCCCAAATCCTGCAAAACTTTGCGCAACCAAACAATTTCACATGTTGATTCCCATTATGATATGTATTCTGCTTCAGTTGAGCAAGTGGCGATTGTATCTTGTTTCTTGCAACTCCAAGATACTACAGCTAACCTCGTGTTCACAAGGTTGATGCTCGATCATTAATACTACTAAAAAATTCGGCATCTAAAAATCTACCAAGTATAACGTTTTTTTATCTTTTTGTAAAGAAGACCAAAATATTTTGTTCCTTAGATATCGTAGAACCCTTTTGGCTACATTCCAGTGGTTGTCTCATAGTTCCTGCATAAAGAGTGAAAGAATACTAATTGCATAAGGTATATCTAGTCAAGTCGTTGTCACATAAATCAGGCTACCAATCAACTTTCCATAAGTAGTGATGTCTATCTTCCCCCCTTCAAATTTTGAAAGTTTCAAGTTTTGTTACATGGGGTTAAGAACGGGCTTGCAATCCTATATTCCAAATCGCTAAAAAATTTCTGCTGCATACTTACTCTGAGAAATGAAAATATGATGTGGACGTTGGAATTCTTCAACTCCAAGATAGAAGTGAAGTAGTCCCAAATATGTCATCTAAAATCCTGCATGTAACTCCGTTTTCACTTGTACAATATGATCATCATTGTTCCAAGTAATGATCAAATCATCTACATACATAACAATAATCACCAAATGTTCATCCTGTTGATTTACATATAAAGTATCATTAGATTCACTTAGTTGAAATCCAACTATCTGAAGGTATTCATCCATTTTGGCATACCATGTGCGTGGAGCTTGTTTCAACCCATATAAAGCCTTAATCAGTTTACAAACTTTATGTTCTTGCCTTTCAATTTCAAAACCTAGGGGTTGTGTCATATATACATCTTCTTATAAATCTCCATTGAGGAAATCACTCTTTACATCCATCTGATGAACTTTCCATCCATTGTGTGCTGCTAATGCGAGTGTTAAGTAGATGGTGTTCCATTTGGCTATAGGAGAAAAGGTCTCCTCATAATGAATTCCTTCCTGCTCTACAAAATCCTTGGCCACAAGTATAGGTTTGTACTTGTATATTTCTCCATTTTGGTTGTACCTAATTCTATAAACCCATTTGAATTTGATGGGTTTAACACTTTGAAGAGAATCAATAAGTTTCCAACTGTTGTTGTCTTCAAATTCCTTATATTCTTCAACCGTAGCTTGTTTCCATTCTTTATATTTTACTGCCTCTCAATGCGTGGAGGGTTTAGCAAAAGCATTTGTGATTAAGGAAAAATTTCCTTCATTCCTCGTGAAACTCGTTGTTCTTGTTTTATTTTTCTCATCAGGCCTTACATCTTTCAAAAGTTGAACAACACATTTTTGCAATTGATTTTCACTTGTTTGAGATTCTGAAAAATCACCATCATTATAAAGAAGATTAACGTAAATAGATGTACGTTGATCAAGTGCATAATCAGGGGGTAGAGAATCATTATTAGAAGCACTACTGCTACTAGGAGATTCTGATGAACTACCAGAAGACCCAAACTGTGAGGTAGATGGACCAAATGAATCATCTTCAAAGAAAGAAAAATCAAGTTCATACCAATTTTGGTTGACTTTAAATGTTTCCTTTCCTTTTATCTCCATTTTTTTTCCAATTTTTGAAGAAGATGTTCTATTTCTTTATCACTCTTACTCTGATTTTCATAAAGAATTACATCTCTTCTCACAATAAATTTCCCATTTGACAGAAGCCTGTCCCCTTTCTTGTCATCCGAATATCGAATAATTGTGGATTTCAAAATTCGTGATTCAAGCGTAGTTCATTTTTCTATTGGAACTAAGGCATAACACATGGAAACAAAACTCTAGGGTGTTTAGTTTTAGGTGTGAAATCAAAACATGCTTCATAAGGTGTGATTATATCCAAAGAAGCAATGGGAGACATGTTCCTCAAATAAACAATTGTATGGATTGCTTCTTCCCAATAAATAGGACTTAACTTTTTGAAAGTTAACATAGATCTTGCCATTCCTAAAAAAGTGTGATTCATTCTTTCTACTACTCCATTTTGGTGTGGAGTGTAGACATTTGTAAGATGTCGTTTGATCCAATTGTCTCTACAATAATTTTGAAATTCATTTGAGCTGAATTCTCCTCCATTGTGACTTCTAAGAGTGCCAATATTTTCTTTGAATTCATTTTCAACAACTTGACGAAAAGTTTTGAACTTTTCAAATGCCTCCAATTTATACTTTAAGAAGTGAACCCATGTCATTGTACTGAAATTATCAATAAAGAGTAAGAAATATTTGCAACCTCCTAGATAGGATTGCAAGGGTCCACACATGTCACTTTTTACTAATTGCAAACGCTTGTTTGCTCGCCATGATCTTGTCAAAGAAAGGTTCTTGATTTTGTTTTCCGTAAATGAAAGCTTCACATCTTGCGTTCTATTTCTTGATGGTAGGAAGTCCCTCAACCATTCCTTGTTTTTGTAGTTGAGAGAGACTATCAAAGTTTAGATGTCCATAACTCACATGCCATAATATGATAGGTGAAATGTTTGTGCTTTCTACCCCTGCAAAGTCAAAATTCCTTGGAATAGTTGTTCCTTTCATTCATAACAATTTTCGATCTTCATATAATGTCATCACTATTTTCATGTTCTATTTGATTGAGTTAATTTTAACTAGACCATCCTCCAAAACCACTTGACGTCCAGCTTGTCAGATCGAGACTAAAGACAACAAATTCTTTTTAAAGGTGAAATCAATCCTTCTCCAATGTCAGCAAGAACGATTGACCCAAGGTGGCATGGTTGGAAGTTCCAAAAGAAGTCTTGTCGAAATGTCATGTGTTGAGTTGATGTTGTATCTAAAATCCATGCATCTTAATAATCACTTTAGAAAAAGGTGGAAACTAATGTTGTTGATTTTGATTTTTCACGTTATGTGAAGACATATTCTGAACCATCATTATCTCGATTAGTAGGAAATTGAGATGTGTTTTGATGGTAATTTGGAATTTTATGAATGGAAGTTTCATAATCTTCTACAAAGTGGCCTACTTTATTACATCTCCTGCAGACAGTTTGATTCAAGTCTTTTCCCCTTCCTCGATGTTGTCCTCTCGCTCTCTCTTGACCTTTGTTTTGAGTTGGCCCTCTACCTTCACTTTGACATCTTACTTGATTGTTTCCTCTTCCTTGAAAGTTGCCTCTATTTTGAAAGTTCCCTTTAGCTTGACCGTTTCCTCTTCCTTGAAAGTTTCCTCTATTTTGCCTTCTTCCATGAAATTTTCCACTATGTGTTGTTGTATGTGGATTGAAATATCCTCTTACTTTAGAATTGTTAGTTGATGATTTACTTGCGTCGGCTTCTATGAAGAAAACATATTACCTTCACTTCTTCCTCCCAAACGTTTTGTCGTATTGAGCTAACATCTCACTTAGCTCATCAAAATTTAATTTATCTAACTTTTGAGACACTTGTAGAGTTTCAAAAAAATGAATGTAAGAAGAAGGAAATCCAACAATTAGAATTGTGGTCATGAAACTATCATCTACTAGTGGTAATCCATGTTTTACTATTTCTTGCTTAATATTTTTAACCCTGGAGATATACTCAAGGACATCTACTCCTTCAGTTAGTTTTTGTTAAAGAAACTTAAGTTTTAGATGAACCTTCTTTAATTTAGGTTGTGTATATAATAGATCTTTGAAAGTATGCAAAGTAGACCATGCATCTGAGGCATTTTCAATGCGAATATACATCTCATCATTAACTGAAGACTTTATAAGAGCTAGTGCCTTGACATTTTTAACTTCCCATTTTGCAATTGAATGTTAAAATTTCATTTTTCCCACCCTGGTTTTCAGTTTCTCCTTATTTCTCCCATGTAGTTAAATGACCTTTCCCATAACCATACATTCAACAAGCTGAAAAAAAATAAATTTGGTGAAAACACAAATTCCGGAAATTTTACAGAATGCTGAAAATTGCAGAAATAAAAATCCGTAGTAATAAACAGCCATTAAAACACATTGAAACACTGATATTTTTGGTCAATGTGACCCTGGAAAAACCCCCTACAACTCTTGGGGAAAACCAGTTTGAGAGCTCTTCTTTATTTCTAAAAAATGTCTTTTTACAGTAAGAGAAATATTCAGCAAAAATCAGCAAGCAAACTTTTACAACTTATCTTAGCCTTGCTGAAAAACTGTTCTGCTGAAACTTCGCTGTTGTTACTTCGCTGCTGAAACTCCACTGTTGATACTTCGCAGCTCACTGTCTAGAAATCTCCCTTGCTCTCTTGCTCTCATTCTCTCAATCTGCTCATGGAAGAATTGAATCGAATGTGATCTTTTCCTCCTTTTCGTCCCTTAATATAACTCCAAATGACTTTTGGGTGATCCCTAAATCCAATGGCTGAAATAGATTTAGATTAATGGCTGAGATTAAATGCTCATTTAAATCTCACTTTCTATTTTTTAATTCACCCCACTTTAATAAAGACCCACTTAGTCATTTATTTCCAAATTTACTTTTTCCTTTCTAATTTTTCATTGACTTTATAGAAGTCACTTTAAAATTAGACTTAGTAACTTTATCACTTAAAGTCACTTTTAAATTAGATTTTAACTTTATAAAAAATTATAAAATCACTTTAGGAGAAAAATTAAAATCTTTTGGACACTTTTCCCTAGGCCAAAGATCAAAGCCTAAGGGAACCACCTGTCCTCCGATACCAAATTTCTACACTCCCTCTTACCGAGGAAGGTGTTCCTCACCACACCCATCTTGTCTCTGAAGTAAACATGCTTGCCCCGTGGTAAGGCTTTGGTAAGAATGTCTGCTACCTCCTCATCAGTGGAAATATACTCAAGCTTCACAGCTCCCTTCTGAACATAGTCTCTGATGAAATGATATCTGATCCCGATATGCTTTGACCTATCATGAAATACTGGATTCTCTCTGAGTTTAATGCAACTCTAATTATCATAGTAAATCACTGAAGGTCTCAACGACTGACCAAATAAGCCAAAAAACATCTTGCGAAGCCAGATGGCCTCACAACTAGCTAGACTGGCTACCATATACTATGTTTCTGCTGAACTCAGTGCTATTGACTGCTGCTTCTGGCTAAACCATGACACTACTGTTGAACCCAACCCAAAACAGCACCCTGAGGTGCTCTTCCTATGAGAAGCACAACCTGCCCAATCAGAATTAGTGTATCCTACCAATCTCACTCCATCTCCCTGCCTATAGTCCAGACCATAATCCACTGTCCCCTGCAAGTACCGCAAAATGTGTTTTGCAGCCACCCAGTGAACCTTCCTAGGATCACACATAAACTGACTCATCGTGTTGACTGCAAAACAGATATCTGGTCTAGTGTTGACCAAATACATCAAGGAACCAATCAGCTGCCTGTACAATGTGGGATCCACCAACTCGGAATCCGAAGCATGAAGCTTCTTCCAGTTGGTAATCATCGGTGTCGACATGGGTCTACAATCCTCCATGTGGAATTTGCTAAGGATGTCCACAATATACTTCCCCTGCCCCAGGAAGAAATGCCCCTCCTCCTGCCACACCTCCAAACCCAAAAAGTAATGCATCAAGCCAATGTCCTTCATCTCAAACTCCGTCGCAAGATCTCTCTTGCAGTGCTCTATGAGTCTCTATGCACCTGTAATGACCAAGTCATCCACATACAACACCAGAATGAGAGGCTCCTCACCTATCACAATAAAGTAAAGGTTCGGATCTACCTCACTCTTTGTGAAACCCATCCCCTGCAAATAAGTGTCTATCCTGTAGTACCAAGCTCTGGGAGCTTGCTTCAGGCCATAAAGGGCCTTCTTCAGTCTGCACACATGGGACTCCTTCCCATACACCTCAAAGCCCTGTGGCTGCTCAATGTACACCTCCTTCTGTATGAAGCCATTGAGAAATGTGGTCTTCACATCCATCTGGTGGATCTTCTAACCCATCTCTGCTGCCATCGATATAATGGAGCGGATCGAAGTATATCGAGCCACGGGAGCGAAGGTCTCCTCATAATCAACTCCCTCTACCTGGAAGAACCCTCTAGCCACAAACCTCGCTTTGAATTTCTCAATGCTGCCATCTGCAGCATGCTTTACCTTGTAAAGCCATCTGGAAGTAACCACGGACTTGCCCTCAGGCCTCGGCACCACCTCCCAAACATCATTCTTCATGATAGAAGAATACTCCTCCTGCATGGCCTCTCTCCAGACCTGCTGGCTAGCTGCCTCCTCATAGCTATAAAAGGCTCAGAGTCAAGGATGCTGGTAACCATCACCATATAGGTACAAAATCTCTCAGGTGGTCTACTCTCTCTGACCAGCCTCTTCGGCTCAGCAACAGATGTGGAATCTCTCAAGGTGTCCTGAGGCCACTTGGGCTTCCTCTTCCCTGAGAATGCTTCTCCCATAGGAGAATGAAACTCCTCCTCATCACCATCAATAGCCTGAACTCCTGACTGTTTATTTTTTGTCCTCCTGCCTGCACCTGAACCTATAGAAGCTGAGGTACCGTGTGAACCGTCCATCAGTGGACTCCCTAGTGAACTGCTCTATGACCTGCTCGGAGCACCACCCCTCTGGCTCGGTGAGCCACTGCTCACTGATGGACCTGAAATCCTCATAGATGTACCTTCTAATCCTCCTAGTCCCTGCCCACTGGATCCTTGCAACGGATTCAACTGCTGCTGAGGGTCTGGCTGATCCAGATACTCCAACTCCCGTGATCTCCTAAAGGCCCTGTCCTCCTTGAACTTCACATCCCATCTGACAACAACTCTCCTCTGTGCAGGAATGTAAATCCGAAAGGCTTTTGAGGTCTCACTGTAGCCCACAAAGATAACCTTCTCTGCGGTGGGCTCTAGTTTGGTCCTCCTCTCCTTGGGTATATAGGAGTATGTAATGCATCCAAAGATATGAAAATCACCAATATCAGGCTTCTTCCCAGAGAAAGCCTCCTCCGGAGTCATGTGCCTCAAGGCACGATGCGGACTCCTGTTCCGCAACTAAGCAGTTGTGTTGCAGGCCTCTACCCACAAAAACAATGGCAACCCCTCATCATGTAACATGGCTTTGGCAGCCCCTATGATGGATCTGTTCTTCCTCTCCACAACCCCGTTCTGCTAGGGGTTGTAAGGAACACTGAACTCCCTCCTAATGCCTGCCTCCGCATAATAGTCAACAAACTCTCGAAGGGTGTACTCTCCTCCATTGTCCGACCTCAGGGACTTGATCTTCCGACCTGTCTGTGTCTCCACAACAGCTCTGAACTCCTGAAACCGCTTGAAGACCTCACTCTTGGTCTTCAAGAAATAAATCCAGGTCCTCCTGGAGTGATCATCAATGAATAAAACATAGTACTCATATCCACTCAAGGAAACATGAGACATCAGACCGCTCACATCAGAATGTATCAAATCAAGTATCCAAGTTGCTCTGTTGTCACTGCTAGGAAAAGGGGATTTGGCAAACTTGCCCATAGCACATCCTCTGCAAGTATCAAAGTGATCAGTACTGAAATCTGGCATACCTGTAGTGACCTCCCGCAAGGTCCTCAAGGCTCCATGATACATATGTCCCATATTGCGGTGCCAAAGGTCACACTGCTCATAACTACTAGCTCTACTGTCGGTACTACTACTCAATGCCAAAAGGGGCTGGAATGCAAACTTGTACACCTTTGCATGGCGTACACCTATCACTCTAGCTGAATCAGCTGGAGCGCCCCTGGGATACATCAACACCTGTCCTCCCCTGAACAGTATCTCATATCCTCTGTCCTCCAAACCTAAGACAGATATGAGGTTCTTCCTCATCCCTGGCACATAAAGAACATCTGTCACTTTCAAGGGAGGTTTGGACTCCCTCTGAAATGTCATTGTCCCCACCTCGACTGCTCTAACAACTCTGTCATCACCAAGTACTACCTCAATATCAGTGCCACTCTCTGAAAGCTCCAAGAAGTACTCACGGACTCCTGTCATATGACGTGAAGCCCCACTGTCTACATACCAGATACCTGTAGATGCTCCGCTAATCGAGGGAAAAGCATGCTCCCTCTGAACTTGTATGGCAGCTGATCCTGCACTAGAGGACTCACACGTAGTGAACGCAAACTCCCGGTCAAAACGACCTGCAAAGTCCTCAATCTCTGCTGATGCTGCCAAACTCTGGTCCTTCCCCTTCTTCTTCTTCTTCTCCGGACACACAACTGCATAGTGTCCCATCTTTTGACATTCCAACACTTCACCTTGGAATAGTCCTTCTCTGTGTTTACCTGTTTACCTTTACCTTTTCCTTTGCCCCCACCACTACTTGTGGAAGCTTGCTTCTTCCCTTTGCCTTTCTTGCCTCCTGCCACCAGTGCTACATCCTCATCCTGCTCAACAGGCTGGGCTGCCCCAGGCTGACCTTTCCTGATCTCTGTCTGAATGAAATCATCCCAAAACCTCTCCCATGTGGGAAGGGTATCACGAGCACAAACCCCATCAGCAAAGTCCATCCATGAATGGGGGAGGCTATTTACCGCAATCCGCACCAACTCGGTGGGTGGAATGGCCTCTCCAATTGCTGCCAACTCATTTCTCACATTAGTAATCTTAGTGAGATATCCAACTGCACTATCATTACCCATCTTAATGTTCTTCAGTTTCTCCTTCAGAACCATTTTCCGGTTCTCATTGGTACTCTTGTAGAGATTGGACAATGCTGTCCACATCTCATGGGCATTGCTCTTTCCTCTCACATGAGGAATGCAATGGTCTTTGACTCCGTCTAGAATCAGCCTCTTACCCTTGTTGTTCTTTTTATTATAAGCAGCCAACTGAGTAGCATCAGTAGGCACAACAACAGGGGTCTGTGTGGTATGCACATGATATCCCAGACTTCTGCCTCCTCAAAGATACTCTGCATTCTCTCCTTCCAAACGCTGTAATTTGTATGCCCATCCAACCTATCCTCCACCCTCAATCCCAATGACATACTGCTGTCCTAAAACTGAAAATAGCACTGCTATAGTAAAGATAAAACCTGTTGTTTATGAAAAATCAGCTTGCTGGAATTTTCTGAGTGAAAAATCAGCAGCGGTAATTTTTCTCTTTTGCTGTCCCAAACTGCCCTTCAGCACTCAAGCTCTGATACCATGTTAAAGTTTATGTTTTCCCACCTCGGTTTTCAGTTTCTCCTTATTTCTCCCATGTAGTTAAATGCCCTTTCCCATAACCATACATTCAACAAGCTGAAAAAAAATAAATTTGTTGAAAACAGAAATTCTGGAAATTTTACAGAATGCTGAAAATTGCAGAAATAAAAATCAGCAGTAATAAACAGCCATTAAAACACATTAAAACACTGATATTTTTGGTCAATGTGACCCTGGAAAAGCCCCCTACAACTCTTGGGGAAAACCAGTTTGAGAGCTCTTCTTTGTTTCTGAAAAATGTCTTTTTACAGTAAGAGAAATATTCAGAAAAAATCAGCAAGCAAACTTTTACAACTTATCTCAGCCTTGCTGAAAAACTGCCCTGCTGAAACTTTGTTGTTGTTACTCCGCTATTGATACTCCGCAGCTCACTGTCCAGAAATCTCCCTTGCTCTCTTGCTCTCATTCTCTCAATCTACTCATGAAAGAATTGAATCGAATGTGATCTTTTCCTCCTTTTCCTCCCTTAATATAACACCAAATGACTTTTGGGTGATCCAAGTGACTTTTGGGTGATCCCTAAATCTAATGGCTGAAATAGATTTAGATCAATGGTTGAGATTAAATGCTCATTTAAATCTCACTTTCTATTTTTTAATTCACCCCACTTTAATAAACATCCACTTAGTCATTTATTTCCAAAGTCACTTTTTCCTTTCTAATTTTTCATTGACTTTATAATAGTCACTTTAAAATCAGACTTGATAACTTTATCACTTAAAGTCACTTTTAAAGTAGATTTTAACTTTATAAAAAATTATAAAGTCACTTTAGGAGAAAAATTAAAATCTTTTGGACATTTTTCCCTAGGCCAAAGATCAAAGCCTAAGGGAACCACCTGTCGTCCGGTACCAAATTTCAACATTGAAGCTACATCAATGGGTTTATTTGGCTTAATGTGTCCATCACATATGTCTCGCCACAATTCATTATATATTAGAGTGCTTTCAATGAGACATTTTCTTGTTTTGTGTGACTTTTCCCCGTCAAGCTTATCAGAATGAGAGAACAGATTAATTAACTTTAACATTGTAGTTTTTAAGCTTTGAACCAAAAGGAATCAAGCATAGTAAACATATGAGCAACACGTCACATGAAGCACCCCATGAAAAAACGATCTATCGATGCTTTACGTTGACCATTGTATTGTTGTTGAAGGAGAAAAATGACTAAGCTTTTCACTTTGTTGTAGTCAATTTCTATTAAGAATTCACAATGAAAACTTTCAAAAGTTTGACTGATTTACAATCCCCTTGGAAAATTGTGTGCAAGAAATATTTTAACCCCCCCTCAAAGTAAAAAATTACTTTGATTTACAATGTCACTCTTATCTCTCCAAAACAAAAAATGAAAAATTACGAAAGATAGAATCTCCTTATTACTCCAAGAATTAAAAATTTTTATCACTTCACAAAACTTACAAATGATCCCTCCACACCTTATTACTCCTTAAAGAAATATTACAAATAACAATTCCTTCCTCCAACCATGGTACCATAGCAAAAATTACCATTACATGCGAGTTCAATTTGAATCAAATTGCATATATGGCACAAACCAGACATATAAAAAAATACATTTAATGTAAAAAGGCCACACTATCCTGGTATTGAATTTAGCTTTAGCACTGCATCCTTCTCCTAGAAATGTGTGCTACCTCTCACAAAAAATTCCCTTTTTCTACTTACGCAATGCTACGAGCTTCCACTCCCCAAGGAACAATGTTGTTGCTTCACGCTAGCTTCTTCTGTTGCGTGCTTCATGATGGATTCACATTGGATATGGATAGCTCGATAGACACCTATTGCTTCCACTCCTTGACTTCTCTAAACTATCTATGCTACCCCTATAATTTTCTCACCAATCAGTGCTTCTCATCGAAGGTTCAAAACAATATATATGAAGTATTATTGCAGCAGCAACACAACACTTCAATCATTGAGCATCTAGTTTGTTATCGATTCCTTGAAGAGTGTGATGCATGGAGAATAGGGAGAAGTCATGTAGCATGAATTAGTAGTAACCATCATTAATCACTCTTGTCTTCTACCTGCAACAATATAGCACTAATCCTCTGATCCATAAATTTACACAGTAATTACCATTAACCAGTTGCAAAAACGAATATGTGCCAAAAGCCCCTGCAATTTAGCTTCTCTGATCTGTAATGGAGTAAATTGAACAAAGAAATTGATCTACAAAGATCCTAAAACCTAGATAAATTTAACTGAATTGGACATATCTTGGGTTCCCGAGGGGGCTTCAAAGATATTAATTGTGGTGGGATTCTAGATCACGGTTTGAGAATGAAACTATTGGGTATAGAGTAAGATTCAGTATAAACTCTTCAGAGATCGAACTAGTGACCAATTTGTATGATGAGTATAAAAGATTATATAAAAAAAAACCCTTCAAAACATACTCCACCAGCCTCAATTGTTTACAAAATGCATGTAGTGATGTAGAAAACCCCATCCAATCGATAATGTATCCATTATATGGAACAACAAAAATACAACCCTCCCTGATCTCATGCGATGGTAATGAAAATTGTAACAAGGATCATTATTTTTTTTTTTGGTTTCAGTTAGTGCATTGTCATGAAAATGATAAAATTTCTTTTATTTTCAACAAAAATTGGACAATTTTCATACCAATCATGTGCTGATTAATTCAATGAAGTTTTCCAAAAACATGTAGAGTTGGAATATCCTCCTCACATTAGCTACATTATTGAAGCTTTGATACCACAATAATGTTTGAAGTGTCCTTAGACACACAATTTTATTAACCAAAAAGAAATTACATAATAACTTTCCAAGAGCTTACACACACACACCAACTCAAATGCAATCAAAAGAATGAGCTATAAATAAGCTTAATTTCCTAACATATTCTAGTTATGGAATACATATTAAATTAATATGTTTCCATTTACAATAAATGCAATTCTAACCAATCTACTAACTCTACTCCTAAATTGGAGCCTAGGATATGACATTATTCTAGAAGTCATAACTTTTACAACAATATTTTATTTCTAAGTGTCTCCAATATTTAATGAAATATTCTAAATAAATAAATAGTCTATCCTAGCTTTCTGAACTATGAATTTTGTATTCCCTAATACGTTATCCTTGCCAACTTCCTCAATTTTGATATGTCTATTAACTTTGCTTCCAACTTTCCTTGACAATTTATTCATTATTTCTTTTCACTGCCTCCCCTTCAATATTTTCAACAAAATTATCTAGAAAATATTGCCCTTGTGCATTCCTTTGGTTTCTATGTGAGATAAAACCTCATCATCATTTGAATCTCCTACTTTTGCTTGAGTCAACACATCTTCAACTTAAGGAATTCCTTATAGGATCTCCTTAGTTCCTTCTAGTTGACGATGGAATTCTTGATCATCGATATTTTGACTCTCATTTTCTTCCAAATTTCTCAAACCATCATGGTTGTTTACCCTTTCATCGAGTTATTTGAACCTAGAAAATCATTAACTACTTCTGAACATTTCTTTTTTGTGTTGTCGCTTATTGGATTTCCCTATTACATAATTTTCACTACTACCACTACTCACCTTTTGCTTGCTTCTATTGAATATTTTCCTTTAGGATCTTTTTTCAAAAATTCCTATATTCTTGGAATGACTTACATTTAAAATGAATATGGTCATAATCCACTTTCTACAAGAATGTCCAATTGTCCAAAATTAGTTGTATTTATTTTGTCAAAAACTTATCAACACATATCTATGCATAGGCCAACATCCCATCAAATCACTTAATGAAATTTATGAATTTCGCCAACACAATTCCAATGCTTCAAAATTTGTGCTCACTCAGTGCAAAATCTTGACCGAAATATGTATTTCAAGTGGATCTGTTTCTCTAACTTAAAATAGGATATCCACCTCTTCAGATATATTATATGAAAAACCCTAAAATAAGGTTCACTCCTAAATATTAGATTTTCGTATTCTTCCTCAAAAAAAGGATAAATAACCTTTTACCACAAAAGTTATTGGATATTTTTCCAAGGAAACCATTGTTTCTCTACCCAATGGAAACTATGGAAGTGCAAGATTCCCATAAATTTCCCAACAAACGCCTCCAAACAGCTTTCAACTAGGTGTGGATCGATTGTTTTGAACTAATTAGAATTCACCCATATCTTTGGCATATCATCCATATTTATGACAAACCATGTGGTACAAGGCTTTTGCATTTTTAGTTTATTTACTGCATAATGATAATCAATGGTGTGAACTTCGATGGGTATTGTGACCGATAAACTGAGCTACGATCCATCGGTAAACACAACCATTTTTTTCCATTTAGGTTTATGTTGTATCTATGATATGATAATGGTCAGATATCCTGCCAAGGCATCTAAGATAATTGTTTTTGGATTTTTGGTTTAATTTGGAGGGCCAATGTATGAAACATATGTAAAATAATGATGCCTAACCTTCTAAATAATATTAATATTAAAACAGAGGGTTGCAATTAAAAGTTGCACAATGATATAGATTGTATTTTGGTGAGAAAAAATAGAGAAATGATATGATTTTTACAATATACAATTTGAACATTAAACAATCATAAGCATGAAAACCTTCAAACCATGTTCAGAAGGTTTTATAGAATGTACTTAAGTTTACAAAGGATGTTGATGATTTAATAGTTAAGAGGGAAATATTAAATAGACTGTTAATATAATTAATTCTATTTATAGACAATCACTTCAAAGGCTTATAGGAATAGATTTAAACTCAATTAACCCCACCTAGTTATCTTTGTAAAACATAAGAGTATGAAGAAAACACTATGAATATAACTAGAAAAAATTATAGGAAAAACAAAATTGTATGAACTAGAATTCAAAATCCTTAGCTCTGTATTAATCTTTCATAAAATTCAAGTACATTTGATGCCTAGAAATTCTTCTTCAAGGGTGTAACCCTTAATAACTCGTAAAAGAGAGTTATTTATAGAATAATGGAACTAAGAAAATATCTCAAACTATTTTCCAAAAATAGATGATTAAAAAATTAGAAATATAAACTGCTAGTTCATGTGGCACTATTTTGTTGCTGATTTGTTGATGACTGTTGCTGGAAATATTGAAAACTTTTGAGGCTATGTTGATTGTTCCTTCAAAAGCATAGTGTTCTTAGATCACCCTTCAATCTCATGAATATGTCAATTCTGCCTAGCGTTTCATTTATGGGATATATATATTAATTACTCTTTCGAAAATTTCATCCATCTAGGTATATTTGGTAAACAAGGGTTTTACTAAAAATATGTGTCTCATTTCATTGAAAATAAAGAAAGTATCTCTGATATTTTGAACCTCTTATGTTTTAAACTAAAGATCCATTTTTTCTCACCTCTGTCAGCTTCTAAACATAATCCTCAATTGGCATCAATTTTTCATTAATCACAGGCATGGAGGGAAAACCCTTGTTGTTCAAGGGTTCTATCTTGGTGAAAAATCGTTGAACTTTGGTATTGACATTGCTGCACTTTTCCTGCAGCTGAAGGATGAGGTTTTTCTATGTGATCATCTTATTTTCCTCTAATATAGTTGTTGTTCTATCACTTATTCCTAATTTCTCAAGCTCATAGCTATCTTTGGAATTTAGGAACTTGATGATATCAAAAGCAATTTCTAGCATTTCTTCAACTTATTACAGGGTATAAAATATAGATACCACCAAAAGGAGATAAAAAATAGATTTTCAAAGTGATGAAAATTCAAATTCCACTACTTTTTACTTTAGTTTGTAAAATAAGATTGTGCGCAGCTTGTCAAAAATGCCACAATTTGTGATGGTCAAATAGTTTAATCTTGATTAATTTAGATGTTAAATTTCATGCTGATACATAGAGAATAAATATCTAGCCGAAATGTTTAATATTAGTAGATAAGTAGTTAGGTAGAGGATAATAATGAGCTTAATAGTTTAATATGAGCCATTGGAAAGTCATAAGGCTAGAATTAGATAGTTTTCTTACAAAAGGAAAAGAAATGGAGGGTTTGAAAGCTCAAATGCACCTAGTAAATGAAGCAAAAATGTTAGGCTAGATAATGGGTAGGTAGAAGAACTTTTACAAGGCATGGAGAGCATCAAATTTGTCACTTTATATCAGTAATATCCCCCAAAGTCGCCTTCCCCTTGTTTAAAACACTAATGCCACTTGAAAAGGTATTTTCCCTTGTAAAAATATCCCTTCCCCTTCATTTTACCTTTTCCCTTATTTCATCTCATTTTCCCTTGTAAAATAACACTTTTTCCCTCTATTTCACACCCTCCCCTACACAATTCCTTTCAAACCCCTCACCAAACCGTCTTATCCTAAGTTTCAATAATTAAAATACTTTGGGCCCCATTGAAAAACCCTCCCTGCTACTCTCTTAACTCATATCCCTAATATATCGTTTTCCTCGCATATTATTTTATTAATCCTCATCACATAATTAATTGTCATATTTACTTGTTAATTAACTACATTGCATTCTAGTTAACTTGAGCCCACACCCTAACTCACTCCTCACAACTCTACCACCCGATATCCCTCTGATCACCCACCGACCCACATCCCAGGACCCATATCATATGCTCTCACATCTGATTGTTAACATCCCAAAAGACTGTGAGATAAGCTATTTTTCCTACCCGCCTTTTTGATACATGGCATCCCCGGGTTATATCATATCCTCCAAAATAATACCACCCTACCACTCTAAAGCAATGCGATAAAACACCTTACTACCTCCTTGTGTCACATGAAACTGCCTGCTATTCAAACTTGACCTTGTGCCCAAAGATTAACCATTGTTGGTTAAAAACTAAAGAAGCCACCCTTTTCAATATTTTCACTATTGTTCTACTAGCAATTCTAGAAAGAACCTATGCTAACCTATTCTAAAGACTAGAAGATTTGCTAAATGTTTTTAAGCCATTTACAACTAGAAGACACTGTAGATTCCAATTTGAAGCAGTATAAATACCATTGAAGCCTCAGAAATCTTATGCTACCCCAACAGAACCCATCTGCATACCAAAGCCTCATTTTTTAGTTATTCTTGAAGTGCGGAAGGCCTGTCCTTAAATTGTGCATAATATTTCTAATAGGATCAATTAAATTAAACCAATTTAAAAGCATTTTCGACCTAAATAAAGCTATTGTTGCATCCAATTCCCTTTTTTGCAGATTGTATTCATATTTTCACACTATTCTAGAGGACCTAAGCCTACTACCTAAGGTAGATAATGATAAATTGAATAAACTAAACAAATCTATGGTCTCCCAAAGAATTATGGATGCAAAACCCCTACAAACTCCTGAACTAGATATTGACCACCTCCCATTGTTCGATAGAGATTTCCAGATCACAGACACAGCCTCCCATAGCAATCTATTAAAACTACATGACTGGAGCAAAGAAAATTTACTTGACCATAATGATTATATTCAGCTATGGGAGTAAAATTTTCCCAAATACTTGTTCCCACAAGTATATTAGTTCCTTGAAATTATACACCTCAGCCAACTCTGTTATTTCCCAAGTGAAAGAGCCATAGCCTCTGAGAACCAAAAATTTTTGTTCAAAATCACTGTAGGATCAATAAATGAAATGTAGTAGATCCACCCAAAGCCTAATGAAGCACCATTTCCTATTCAAAAACCTAATTTATTTGTACCTAAAGCTGGACCCTCCCTAAGATATCCCAAAATTTTTAAACATTTCTCCTACAAAAGCTCCAAGTTCCTATAGACAACCTTCCCTATTCTATTTCCATTTTCTCTGAGAGAGTGAGATAGATTGTAACCATGTTCTCCTTTATTCTAGGATATACCACTAATGTACATGTAGATGAGCCTATACTTGGTTTCCTTTATATTTTTTTCCCAGGAAAGCCTCTAGCTACAGTTTTCAATTTTTCCCAATTCTTAGCAGACAAAATCCATGTTCAATTGATTAGGTTTCTAGATGAAAGAGTATTCAAATACTCTTCAGTGTTGTTCCATATGTTTCTATACTTCTAGGGAGAAATGTTTATAGTTAACATGCAAAAACTAGACAGTAGGGAAAATCCTATATGTGTTATCTTTTGGACACTGTTAATTCAAAAATATTCCAGTTTTTTTAGCTACAAGGATTTCATTGATTCATTTGTTCACCTAGTTGTTAGCATGCTAAGTAGTGGAAATCAACCAGGGTTAGTGATGAAGTAAAAAAAATTTACAATTGTAAAAACACATCAGAATAGGAGACTGGTATTTATACTAGAACCACACTAAAATTAGGGTATATGGATGTCAACTCACTCCACATAAGTTGGCCAAATATCTTCCTATGAGGATTTTTGCACTAGAATATATCACGTAGATCATAAATTTAGATGAAGTTAATTTTTTATCAATCAAGAATAAATGAAAGTTTAAAATCAAGAACTAGCTTGGTCCTTTTATCTGTAATAATAGGGATTTTGGAGAGGAAGCAGAAAAATGTTTACAAGAAATGAACTTCAGTGATAGTTTTGAATGGCAGTATGATGCTTTGGGTGTCATAAACAAAATGAGACTCAAATTTCAATTTTGCCCCTTCATGCATGAGTCCAAGCTAGAGCTTGAATTATATGCCAACTAGTCAGAGTGGTTGGAAAACACCTTACTGGATATGGAGGAGCAGATGGATACTAGTTCAATTATACATACTTCAGTCTTAGAAGACAAATATGTAGAAAGGACAAGACAAGAAGGTTCCTTCTCAAACAATGATACAATAGAAAACGAATTTGAAATTATGTATAGGAAAATAAAAAAGATGAATCTAGTAAATAAGAAAGAATAATAAATTGATACAATTGAGATCATTGATACAAACACTGTCATTAAGTAAAATGCACCTCCTTTAGTTTCAAAGGAAACACATCAACCTTCAACTTCTAGTGCTTAGATCATCTAAAAGTAGCATACTGTTGAAGTCTCTTCATCAAGTGAACCAATGGATAGAGAAATGGACATCAAAGATAGATACAAAGATATTAACGCCAAAAATGAATAAATAAAAGCTTAAATATATTCACAGTACTTGAAGTAGACTCTTCGAGGCCATAATAGATTAATTTCTGCATTTGATTATAAGACAGGTAAAATGTAGATGACCTTTTTGCAGCCCACAATACAACATCCTAAGTCATCAACAGATTACAAAAGGACAGATTATGAGATTCTTGCTAAAGATGTTCGTCCTATAGACTAAATAGAATTTCATAAGCAAGCAGAACAAATGATATAATCAACTATGATCGGCAAAACTATGAGTGCCCAAAAGCTTCACAATTCTTTGGAAAATGTGAAAGTACAGTTGAAACTAGAACAAGCATCCTCACAGGCTAAAGATAACAAAATTAAATCTCTTGAAGATTTCGTTATTAAAATGGGATATGATCCAAAGAATGTCAAAGGGGAAGAGCAAATCATTAAGAAAAGGAGTGTAAACATTGATGCACTGAAGAAACAACTTAAATTTCCTCCCACTGAACATCCATAGACCAAGGATGTTCTAGAAAATCAAAACAAAAAGATGAGATGATGAACCTCATACTTGAGTTAATTTCTCAATTAACAAAAATGGAAAATGAGATGGATAAGTTAGTATAGGAGATAAAGGGAAGCATGGAAGTAGTTATTGTCACTACTATTCCTAGAGTTACTATAATAGTTCCTTATACTTTAGCAGCTTCAACGTCCACAACAATAGCTACATCACTTACATCTACATCAACCACTACATCAGTATTAGAGTCATCTAAAACAACAACTCATCCTAGTTATGAAGTAGGTAAATTAGTCAAAGCTATGCAGGATATGTCCATCCAAACAAATGAAATAAATACACTTAAAGATCAAATAAAAAGTCTAGAGGATGAAAAGAAACTAGTTCAAATCATGCATAAGGATGAAACAAAGAAGTCAGAGAGATTGACTGAAATAATACAAAAGTTAGAGAAAGAATTAACATTGAAATAACGAGTTGTCCAAGAAAAGAAACAACTGTGGGCCAATATCATTAACTCTATAATGATATTTGGCCATCCATCCAAGTCATCTTTGAGCAGAACGATTTAATTATGGAAGCAATCGAAGCTATTCAAAAGGTTAAGGAAGAACTTGGTAGCAAACTAGAGGATGCCAATGAAATCATTAAATTTCTTAATTCTAAGGAAAAACAATAATTGGAAGAGATTGGCATAAGTCAGGACTTAAACAATTCTAGAAGTAAAGAAAGTAATCACAAAAAGGAATATGATGATGCAACTTGAAGAGAAGTGTCAAAAAATGGAGCTTGGAATAACTAAATTTATGGTTAAATTTGATTTTTTGAGGCAGAGAGGTCTTCCTAATCGATTGGTTATCAATGATAGAATGATGATGTGCGAATATTATGATAAGAAAATCATAGAAGTGGAAAAGGAACAAGCAAAAAATTCAGCCATGAAAGGAATTCCAACAGGAAAAGTGTATATCAGATTTTTTAGAATCTATTTTACCTCAAGCATGAGGTAAAATATCTCTTTATCAACAAACCTACATTTGAAAAATGCACAGAGGCCTATGAAATATTCAGAACAATGGTAAAGATTAAATTACCAGATGCAAAGACTCAGGAAAATTTGAATGATTTTCTATGAAAATGAAAGGTAAAACAATGAAAATAGAGGAATCAAGAGCAGTCAAGTTAAAACAACAAAGAGTAACAGATCAACTAAGTCGAGTATCAGATGAAAGACAAATTTTAAAAGTCAAAGAAAAAGTAAAGGGAGAGCCAACATAGAGCAACAACAAAATAGATAAAGAAACAAAATATCAATGAAAGCAAATAGAAAAGCCAAATAAACAAGGACAACTTGTATTAGCTAAATATTTGTCTCTATCTTCTTGCATGAAGATATTTAGTTTTCCTTGAAAAATTCCCAAATCAGTTTTAGGATATTTTGTAATAGTTTTTATATAAATATTTCACAATTAGAAGTATTATATGTGGATTTCTTAGCATTTCTATAGTGGAACTCATCTATAACCTAAGGGTTTATTATACCATTTTCAAGTCAACAGACTGGACAAGTAGTAATGGCATTGTATTATATGATTCATGAGTTGGGAAACATCATTGAAGTATCTTTCAATTGTTCAAATTTTTATTTTCTTAAGTATTCCATAAAATTGTATGTTTTCCAAATTTAAATCTAATAGCTGGAATATTATTACAAAATCTGTTTAAGTACACTCTTCCATGAACAATTATTCAATTTGATGTTTTATTCTAATATCTAGAGTAGGCAATTCTTCATTGTTCCCTACTCTTGATTGACCTCCTTCAGTATCCTCATCATCCAGGTTGAGGAATCCTTAACTGCTCCTTGATCTCGATTGAAAACCACTTCACCCTTCAGCCTAAAAGAACTAAATTTTCTCAGCTACCTTGCCTTATGGACACTTCCTTTAGAATTTGATTCAGAGTTGTTTTCTAGATATATTGACTCCATAGCCCAATGGAAAATAGACTGTCTTATATCCATCTAAGTCAATAAATCAACCAACAAATCAAATCAAAACCAATTCAGGATTACATAACTATCTTAAAATAAATTAATTCAGGAAAGTTAAATCATTAAGAGAGAGCCCTCTTTGAGCTTTAGTAAGGCTAGATCCTAATATGAAAAGTAGGTTTATGTTTACCTCTATTATTTCTTTAAACATAACATGACAACTCTAGGGAAATTTTAGAGTGATAACATAGTGGTGACCATATTGGGCAACATCAATCCTTAGTTTAATAAACCTTGAAGGAAATCCTAAATCTCATCTTGTCACCTTAAGGTCATTTCACGGTTCTCAAAAGGTTTTGTTAAAGAATTAAAAAATTAAAATTATCGCTTCCAAAAGAACATACTATACTAGGGCACATCTAGATCCAAACCTTGCTACAATTGTTGGTAATCCATATAGAACATTAAGAAAAAAGAATAAAGTAGAAATTCAAGAAAGAATTAGTCAGCTAATCAAAGAAAATTCATTTCCTAAAGAGTTATCAAGCTTACAGGATTTCCATTTTGATTTATTATTTGAGCATTCCTTGTTTCATACAAAATCTAAAGCTTCAGTTCATGATACTGTAATAGACCTTACTTTTATTCAATTTATTGGATCAAAGAAGAATACTATACATCTTGATTTAGATCAACATGCTCTAGACACTTTTGACAAACTTGATGCTTTAACCTCAAATTTGATAAGGCACATAGATGAAACCTATTTTCAAAAGTATACTAAATTAGCTTTCCTAAATTCTGCTACTCTTAACTCTTTTACCATTGCTTTAGATTCTGTAAATTCATCCTTATTTAGTACCACCTCATCTATTATTTCCAATACAGTTCATTCCACATAATCATTCATCCCCAAGCTTCCTCTTCAGCCCATAGTTTTATTTACATCTCCAAATACTTCAAGTTCATACTCTAGCACTTCTACTACATTTTCTAGCACTTCAAGCTCATTTATAAGCCCTTCAAGTTCACCTTCAAGAACTACCACTTTACCTCCTAACCAAGCTAGAATTTTAGGCATGGATGCTAGATATGCTATTATCACCTTACTAGCTCCAGTACATGCAATGTACCAAGCCTACCAGAGTAAAATCTTTCAGTTTGATGGTACTAATCAATATAATACAAAACAACATGTAAATAAAATGAATGGTTATTTTGAATTACATTGAGTTGATGAAGAAGACGTACGTATGAGATTATTTGCACGAACACTAGCAAGAGTTGTCAAGAAATGATTTAAATCCTTACCAACTCGTCATGTTACTCATTTAACTATTTTCCATAGATTGTTTATCAATAAGTGGGAAATACAAAAAAATACATTGCAAATATTGTCTGAATATGAAAACATTAGAAGAGATCATAATGAATCTATTCAGGACTATTGTATTAGATTTAACAATATTTATGACACAATCCCTGCAAATATCAAACCTCCACCAAACTTGGCACTAATCAAATTTCTCAATGTTTTTGACACTGATATGTCTTACCATTTGAGAGAAATAAACCATCCAACTTTTGAACAAATGCAGAGTGATGTAGTTAGTGTAGAAGCTAACTTGTTGGTTGAAGGAGCTAGAATGAGGAATGCGAGGAGAGCTACCTTTAAGGAAGGCCCATGCACTTCAGATGTTAAGATAGATAATTTGGCTAAAAGTTTAGAAAAGTTAATGGATAGATTAGAGAATATGGAAACAAAACCTCAATGGGAAAATCAACAAGGACCTCAAATCAGAAACACTAACTTTAGGAAAAATCCTAGTACTAGAAAACCAAAAGAAGATACAACAAATCAACAAATGAGGCCACCTTTCATGCAAAATTATGTTGAAGGTTCACAAAAGCTTCAATAATACTATGACACCAAAATAAACTTGGTGGGAGTAAAAAATGAAGATGTCATATTTCTTACCTAGGAAGCACAAGATTTGTACATGTTACAACAATTACAATTAGAATGTGAAGAGTCCTTTGACTACAAACAAGGCTATGGATCTGCTATCTATGAGATTCAAAAACAATATAGACTTAGAAGTGAAAATAACACATAAGTTCCTACTAAGAAATTAGTCTAAACCGAGACTAAGAAAATAACAGAAGCTCCTGTCACCAATGTTATACAAATTCTACCTAGAGAAACTCAGGAGACTTCCAGCAAAAAAATTGTAGACATAACCTCAGCAGAAACTCAAATGTCAATTGTTACTAAACCTATTCCAAACAAGAAAATTGAAATCAAAACTGTTGATACACAAATCAAATTACCAAGTGCTGGTAAAGAAGACAAAAACACAAGAACTGAAATTGCTAAAGATGAAATCATTCAACTAGGCAAAAATCAAATGTCATTCAATATCCAAATTGAGATAGCCAAATCGAAAATACCAGTTCCTCTAACAAATCTAGTGAAAAATGAATCATACAAATCACAAATTACTGAAACACTTGACATAGGTGAAGGTGAAGATGTTGTAAACCTTAATGGTGATCAACCTGAGTTATTATTTGGTCTTAAAGTGAATGGAAAACATCAACAAGGGGGTATTCCTCCATTCTACATTAGCTTAAATGTTCATGAGGAAATATTGCATAATGTTATGTTATATTTAGGAGCATCTCATAACCTAATGCCTAAAGTAGTCATGGAAGATTAAACTTAGACATCACTAGACCTTACACGGACTTGTTCTCCTCTGATTCTAGTCATGTAAAATTCCTAGGGTTGAGAAAAGATCTGTGTGTAACCCTACTCCAATGGCTAACATAAATTATGGTTATGGACATAGTAGTTGTTGATATTCCACCTAAATGTGGTATGTTTTTATCTCACTCATGCGGAGAAAAATTACAAGGATCTTTGCAATTAGACATGCCATATGCTACCATTTCTGTATTTGGACAACAAAGAAAGCTTTACAATGAAACCTTGATTAAATTCATGTAAGTAGTTTAGAAGGACCACAAAATTAGCCTATTTATCGCATACATTCTTATCTGGACTCATTTATCTTGTATAATTCAGACAATGGGAAAGATGAAATCACAACTTTAGAAGAAAAACGTAAAGAACTTGATAGTGATCATATATTTCATGAATCTAGGTGGCACCTATATTTTGATGGTTCATTGAAAACATTAGGAGCAGGTGTAGGAGTTTGTATTCATAACATGGAAAATAATCATTTTGAGGGTCATGGCTTCAGATTAAACTTCAAATGCACTAACAACATGGCAGAGTATGAATATTTAATGTTAGGATTGCAAATTGTAAGAAAACCTAGAGCCAAGAGACTTTCTATCATGGGAGACTCAGAATTGATCATAAAAAAAAATAAAGGAGAGTATTCTATGAATAATCCTAGACTTTGGAAATAAAAAAAAAAATGTTCTAGGTCTGATTAAAGAACTTCTTGAAATTGATTTTGTTGTTATTCCTAGGAAGCATAACATGAAAGTTGATAGTTTGGCTACTTTTTCTAGCACTTGCAGACTACCTCTTTAGCCCAAGCACCAGTAAACTGCAAAGGTAAGACATAGGCCTGTTATACCTAATAATCTAAAATATTGGCATATATTTTCACAAGATTCTCAAATCTATTATTTTATGAATGCTGAGGGAGAATTCCAAACATGTAACATAGATACTAATTGTATGGTGGATCCCATCATAAATGGTGAGATAGATATAGATGTTGTAGATGTAAATAAACCCATAAATTCGCTAAAGTATAAATAGACAACTTAGAAAAAGTAGAAATAGAAGATATTGTCAGTGATGATTCAATTATTTTAAGACTTAAAAATAACTTTGTGCCTAAGAGATTAGTCCCATTAGAGGATTTATTTGATTCAAATGATGTAGCTAGAAGGCCATAAATGGAGCCTTTAAGATTAGACAAAGAGGAACCTAATATAGGAGCAGAAGAAAATCATAAGCTTATTGAATTATCCAAAGCGTTACCTCTAGCTGAAAAACTAAAATACATAAGTATGTTTAAATAATTTCAAGATGTATTTCCCTGGACTTATTAACACCTCAAATCTTATGACACTAGCATTATTCAACATAAAATACCCATCAAAGAAGATCAGAAACCATTTACACAAAATCTTAGGAGGATTAATCTGGTTCTTAAGCCATTGGTTGAAAAAGAAGTAAAAAGGATGTATGAGGCACAAACCATAGCACCAATTAGATATTCAAATTGGGTTTCTAACTTAGCTCCCACTACAAAATAGATAGGAAAAATCAAACTCTGTGTTTATTTCTGAAACTTAAACAAAGTGTCACTAAAAGATAACTATCATCTCCCCTAAATGGACCATATTTTATGGAGGGTGGTAGGATCATCTAGAATCTCATTACTTGATGGGTTTTCTCGATACAACCAAATCTTAGTTCAACCAGAGGATCAAGCAAAGACTACATTTATCACTCCCTCAGGTACTCTCATGTATTTGAAAATGCCTTTTGGACTAATGAATATAGGAGCTGCTTTCCAAAGATCTATGGATATAGATTTTGCTTCATGACTTTCTAGTCCTCTAACTAGATGTTATAATAGTATTATCCAAAACACACAATGAACATCTAAATCATTTGAGATGAGTTTTTATTAAATGTAGAAAATTTGGGATTTCTCTGAATCCCCAAAAAACACTCTTTGGACTAGAAGAAGGTAAACTCTAAGGACATGTAATTTCGAAAGAGGGCATTAGAAATGATCTAGCTAGAATATAAGCAATCCTAAACATCAGCCATCCTAGGAACATTAAAGAATTGCAATCATTCTTAGGTAAAATAATTTTTCTTAGAAGATTAATTTCTAACTTAGAAAAACTAATTAGATGTTTGAATAACATGTTGTAAAAGGATTCAACACTTAAGTGGACAATAGGGGCTAAGAATTCTTTTTATGTAATCAAAGAAGCCCTTACTAAAACACATGTCCTCATAAGTCCTAATTTCAACAAAGACTTCATAATTTTTTCATTTTATTTAGAACAAACTATTGTAGTAGTCTTGTTGCAAAATAATGATTAGGGTTATGAACAACCCATTGCCTTCTTTAGTAAAGATTTGAGAGATGCTACAGTAAAGTATAATATAGTGGAAAAACAAGCTATTGCTTTCGTGAAATCCATAAAGGATTTCAAAGTGTATATCTTGTAATATCACATAGTAACATATGTTCCAAACTTAGTTGTAAAGGACATTCTAACTCAAAATGGCCCTGATGGAAAAAGAGGCCAATGGATTGCCACCATACTAGAATATGGCATTGAGATCAAGCCTACAAAATTGATTAAAGGCCAAGGTTTAGCCAAACTTGTGGCTCAATATAATTGTCCAGCCTTAGACATAAATTTCATTGTTGCTATAGATGATCAGGAAGAGATGGTGTCTCCACAAACCACTGAAGGTTTCATAGATTTTCCTTGGTATGCAGACATTATATTCATTTAACTCAACTTACAAGCTCCTCCCAGTTTATCTAGATCTATCAGTAGATTCATGAAGATGAAATAAATGAAATATTGTATCTTACACAATGTTTTATTTTGGAAAGATAATGGTGTCATTCTATTATATTTTTTGTTAAAATATGAAGCTAACAAGGTCATGAAGGAGTTTCATGTAGGGGATTGTGGGGGACACCTATACTAGAAAATGACTTCTGATAAGATTTCAAGGGTAGGATTTTACTGGGCCACCCTTTCTGTAGATGTCAGAAAATATGTGACCTCCTGTCACAAATTCCAAATATTTGAAGGCAAGAAGAAACTCTTACCATTACCCCTCAAACACATCTCCACAAAATTCCATTTCAGCAATGGGGTCTAGACTTCATTTTTGAAATTCACCCAACCTTCTCAGCCCAAGATAAATGGATTTTGACAGCCACAGATTCTGTCATCATTTCATTCCTTGAAAACAACATCCTTTATAGGTTTGGATGCCCATAAAAGCTCATTGCTGATAATTTTGGTGCCTTCAAATCCAAGAAAATTGTAGACTTTTGTAATCATTACCACATTACCCTTGGCCATTCCATGACCTATTTCCCTCAAGGTAATGGACTTGCAGAATCCTCAAACAAAAGCCTGGTTAATATCATGAAGGAACTATTGGAAGACAACAAGAAGACCTAGAACAAAAAGTTGGTTGATGCCTTATGGACAAACAGATTAGGTACAAAAAATTCCACTGGTGCATCTACTTATCAACTGGTATATGGAATGGATGTAGTTTTTCCATGCTCACTAGGAGTACTAGTGATGAAGATGATCGAAGAATTGCAAGTAAAACCAAATGATATCCAAAGGAGGATAAATCAAACAATACATTTGCAGTTAACCAAGGAAGGAGTCTAGGACAAATCCCAAGTGATCCAAGATAAAATCAAAGATATTTTTGACAAAGTACTCAAATGGGATTCCAAAAGAGAAGAAAAAGGTAAACATGGGAAACTTGATTTCCTGTGGCAAGTACCTTACATCATTTATGGTTACAGAGGTAACAATTCATTTTTCTTGAAGCATGTAGATGGAACAGATCTACTAGATGGACCAACCAATGGTACAATCCTGAAGCATTACCTTTCCTTAGATTTAAATTAGTCCATTTGTTTACTTTGCTCATTTTAAATAACATTACAAAGTTTAGACCCGATTGGATGATTACCTTTTAAGTTTTAAGCCCAAAGAGAAGGCCTTCGGCTTTGAAAGGTGTAGCATCATATATTTGAATAAAGAAGTTCATAGAAAAGTAGTTACAAGGTAAGCATAGTCAAAATTTCAAAGGCTACTGATGCTAATGTTCTTGAAATTTCACCAGGAAATTCCATCCCCATGTGGAGCCACTATTAGGGCCTTATAATAATATGATTCTTAATTTTGAATTGACTATGATTATTCTTGTAATATTGTAGATATATTTTCTTTCTGTAAAATGCTTTCCCATATTAAAAATAAAAATGAAAATATGGTGAAATCCTGAAGGAAAAATTGAAGGAATAATAAAAGAAAAAGATCGAAAAAGAGTATAAAGTATAAACCCCACCAAAAAGAGACAAAAAATAGATTTTGAAAGTGACGCAAATTCAAATGCCACTACTTTTTACTTTACTTTGCAAAATAAGATTCTGTGTAACTTGTCAAAAATGCCACAATCCGTGATGGTCAAATAGTTCAATCTTAATCCATTCATGCTTTAAATTTCATGTTGGTAGATAAATAATAAAGATCTAGCCAAATTGTTTAGTCTTGGTAGATAAGTAGTTAGGTAGAGGATAATAATGTGCTCAACAGTTTAATCTGCACCATTGGAATTTCATAAGGTTGTAATTAGATAGTTTTCTTACAAAAGAAAAATAAATGGAGGATCAACAAGCTCAAATGCACCTGATAAATGAAGAAACAATGTTAGGGTAAATAATGGGTAGGTAGAAGCACTTTTTCACGGCATGGAGAGCATCAAATTGGTCACTTTATATCACTAATATTTGCCAAATTCTCCTTCCCTTTGCTCAAAACCCTAATGCCACTCTCAAAAGGTATCTTCCCTTGTAAAAATATACCTTCCCCTTCATTTTACCTTTGTTCTTATTTCATCTCATTTTCCCTCGTAAAATAACCCCTTTCACTTTATTTTACACCCTTCCCTACACATTTCATTTAACAACCCTTGCCAAACCCTCTTATCCTAAGTTTAAATAATTACAATATATTAGGCCGCATTGAAAAACCCCCCCTGATACCCTTTTAACTCATATCCCTAGTATATTTTTCCCCTCAAACTACATTATTAACCCACATTGCGTAATTAATTCTTGTATTTAATTGTTAATTAACTATGTTACATTCTAATTAACCTGACGCCACACCCTGAATCATCCCTCAAATATTCGCTACCTGATAACCCTTTGATCACCCTCCTATGGATCCAATGGCCCACATCCCATATCGCACGCTCCGACGCTAACTGTTAACATCCCAAAAGAGCCCGGGATAAGCCTTTTTCCTTGCCCACCCTTTTCCTATGTGGAAGCCCCACGTTATACCACATCCTCCAAAATAATACCACCCTACCACTCTTAAGAGGTGTGATAAACCACCTTACTGCCTCCTCGTGTCACATGAAACCACCTGCTATTCAAATTTAACGCCACACCCAAATATTAACCACTATTGGTTAAAAACTAAATAAGTCGCCCTTTTCAATCTTTCCACTATTTTTTTGTTAGCAATTGCAAAAAGAGGGCCTGTTGACCTATTCTAAAGCCCAAAAGATATGATGAACTTTCCTAAGCCATTTTTTACCAGAAGATGTTGCAAACTCTGATTTGAAGCAGTATAAAGACCATTGAATTCTCAGAAAGCCTCTTCTGCCCCTAAGGAACCCTTTTGCATAGCAGCGCTTCATTTTCCAGGTATTCCCAAAGTGTCAAAGGCCTATACTTAAACTGTGCACAATATTTCTAATAGGATTAATCAATTAAACCAATTTAAAAGCCTTGCCAACCTAAATAAATCCAATGTTGCATCCAAAACCCTTTTTTTCTAGACTATATTCATCTTTTGACACTATTCCAAAGGACCTAAGCCTACTTCCTAAGCCAAATAATGATAAATTGAATAAACTAAACAAACCTATGGCTTCCCAAAGCATTCTAGATGAAAAACCCTTGTTAACCCCTCACCTAGATATGGACCACCTCTCATTGACTGATAGATATTTCCAGATAAAAGACATATCCTCCCCTAGAAATATGTTAAAACTCTACTGCTGGAGCGAAGACAAATTCCTTAACGAAAATAATGATATTTAGCTATGGGAACTAAATTTTCCCAATTACTTGTTCCCATAGGTATACTAGTTCCCTGAAATCATCCACCTATGCTAACTCTACTATTTCTGAAGTCAAAGAGCCATAGTCTCTCCTAACCATCAAATTTTGTTCACAATCACTGCAGGATAAATAAATGAAATGTTAGAGAACTAGGCAAAGTGTAATGAACCTCCATTTTCTATTGAAAACATAATTGATGTGTACTTAAATCCAGACCTTCCCAAGAGATCCCAAATTTTCCATACTTTCCTCCTAGAAAAGGTCCAAGTTCCTAATGAAATACTTCCCCATTATGCCACCATTTTCTCTGAGGGAGATAGAAACACTGTAACCATGTTGTCTTGTATTCTAGGAAATACCACTCATGAACATGTAGATAAGCCTTTACTTTGGTTTCCTTTCTATTTTTTGCCCAAGCAAGCCTCTAGCTACAATTTTCAATTCTCCTCAATTCTTAGTAGACAAAATCCATGATCAATTGATCAAATTGCCAGATGAAAGATTATTCAAATACTCTTTAGTATTGTTCCATATTTTTCTATACATCTAGTCAGAAAGGTTTACAGTTATCATCCAAAAAATGGACACTAAGAGCAATGGTAGCTCTATTATCTTTTAGACACACTTATTCCAAAATGTTCCACTATTTTCAGCTACAGAGATTTCATTGATTCATTTTTCCATCTAGTGGTTAACCTGCTAAGGAAAGGCAATGAACCAATGGTTAGTGATGAAATCAAGAAAGTTTACAGTTGCCAAAACACATCAGAATAGGAGACTGGTATTATACTAGAACCACACTAAAATTAGGGTATATGGATGTTAACTCACTCCATATAAGATCCCCAAATATCTCCCTATGATGATATTTGCACTATAATATATCAGGAGGATCATAAATTTGGATGATGTTAATTTTGTATCAGTCAAGAAGAAATCACAATTTAAAATAAAGAACTAGCTTGGTTCTTTTCTCTGCAATAATGAGGGCACTGCGGAGGAAGAAGAAAATGTTTACAAGAAATGAAGTTCAGTGATAGTTTAAAATGGAAATATGATCCTTTGAGTGTCGTAAAAAAACTAATACTCAAATTTAAATTGAGCCCTTCCATGCATGAGTCCGAGCCAAAGATTAAAAGATATGCCAACTAGTTAGAGTGGTTGGAAAACACCTTACTGGATATGGAGCACTAGATGGATACTAGTTCCATTCTACATACTCCGGTCCTATAGGACAGAAATGCAAAAGGGACTAGAGAAGAAGGTTCTTTCTTAAACAAAGATACAACATATAACAAATTTGAAATTATGTATAGGAAAATAACAACGATGAAACTAGTAAATGAGCAAGAATAAGAAATTAAGGCCCAAAATGAAGAAATAAAAGTCGAAATATATTCACAGTACTTGAAGAAGACTCCTAGAGGCCATAACGGATTAATTTCCACATTTGATTATAAGACATGGAAAATGTAGATGACCTTTTTGCAGCCCATAGTACAAAATCCTAAGTCATTAGTAGATTACAAAAGGACAAATTACGATATTATTGCCAAAGATGTTCATCCTATAGACCAAATATAATTTCATAAGAAATCAAGAGAAATTATATACTCAACTATGACCGACAAAGCTATGAGTGCCCGAAAGCTTCACAATTCTTTGGAAAATGTAAAAGTACAGTTACAACTACAAAACGCATCCGCATAGGCTAAAGGTAACATAATTGAATCCTTTGAAGATTTGGTTATTGAAATGGGATATGACCCAAAGAATGTCAAAGGTGCAGAAGAACTCATTAAGAAAAAGAATGCAGACAATGTTTCATTGAAGAAACAACTTAAATTGCCGCCTACTAAACATCCACATGCCAAGGAAGTTCTAGAACATCAAAATCAAAATATGAGCTGATGAACCTCATTCTTCAATTATCTACTCAATTAACAGAAAGGAAAATGAGATGGATAAGTTAGTATAGGAGAGAAAGGCCAGCATGGAAGCAGTTATTGTCACTGCTATTCCTACAGCTACTACATCATTTCCTTCTACTTTAACAACCTCAGTTGCCACAGTAGTTCTAGTAGATACAACACTTCTATCTACATGAACCACTACATAAGCAACAAAATCATCCACAACAGCAACTCATCCTAGTGATGAAGTGGGTAAATTAATCAAAGCTATGCAGGATATGTCCATCAAGACAAATGAAATAAATAGACTTAAATATCAAACAGAAAGTCTATAGGATGAAGAGAAGCTAGTTCAAATCATGCATAAGGATGAAACACAGAAGTTAAACAGATTGGCTAACAGAATACAAAAGTTAGAGACAGAATTGACATTGAAATAACAACCTAAGCAAACTAGCAGTTGTGGGCTGATATAATTAACTTTGTTAATGAGATTTTTCCATCAATCCAATCCATCTTTGAGCAGAAGGATTTAATCAAGGAAGAAACTAAATATAATGAAAATGTTAAGGAAGAACTTCGTAGAAAACTAGAGGAGGCCAACGAAATCATTAAATTTCTTAATTCCAAGAACAAACACGAATTAGAAGAGATTGGAATAAGTGATAGGACTGAAGAAATGCTATAAGTAAATAAAGTAATCACCAAAAGGAATCTGATGATGAAACCTGAAGGCAACTGTCAAAACATGGAGATTGCATGACTAGATTTATGCTAAAAATTGATGTTTTGAGGCAGAAATGTCTACCTAATCCATTGGTTATCAATGACAGATTAATATAACATGAATATTATGATAAGAAAATTAGAGAAGTGGCAAAGGAACAAGTAGACAATTCAAACATTAAAGGAATTCCAACAGGAAAATTGCTATACCAGGCTTTTGAGAATCACTTTTACCTCGAGCATGAGGTAAAATATCTCTATATCAACAAACCTACATTCTCAAAATACGTAGAGGCTAATGAAATCTTCGGAAGAATGGTAAAGATCAAATTACCAGATGCAGAGAATTGAGAAAAATTGAATGATTTACTATGAAAATGGAAGGTAAAAATGTGACAACAGAGCATTCAAGAGCAATCATCCCAAAACAAAAAAGAGTAACAGATCGGCTAAGTTAAAAAGCATGAGATGAAAGACAGAGTTTAAAAGTCAAAGCCAAGGTAAATGGACAACCAACATAGAGAAACAACAAAAGAGATAAAGCAATGAAATATTAGTGAAATCAAACATCAAAGCGAAATAAAGAGGGACAACTTGCATTAGTTAGATAGTTGTCTCTATCTTGTTGCATAAAGATATTTCATTTTCCTTGAATGATTCCTAAATGAGTTTTAGGATATTTTGTAATAGTTTTTGTATACATACTTCACAATTCAAAGTATTAGGCGTGGATTTCTTAATATATCTATAGTGGAACTCATCTACAACCTGAGGGTTTATTGTACCATTTTCAAGTCAACGGACTGGAAAAGTAATAAAAGCATTGCATTACAGGATTCATGTGTTGGGAAACTTCACTAAAGTATCTTTAAATTCCTCAAATTGTTATTTTCCTAAGTATTCCATAAACTTGTATGTTTTCCAAATTTAAATCTAATAACTAGAATATTATTACAGAATCTGTTTAAGTACACTCTTCCATGAACAATTATTCAATTTGATGTTTTATTCTAATATCTAGGTTAGGGCATTCTTCATTGCTCCCTAGTTTCAATTGACCTCTTTCATTTACCTCATTATCTGATTTGAGGAATCCTTAACTACTCCTTGATCCCAATTGAAAACCACTTCATCGTTGAGCGTAAAAGAACTGAATTTGATCCGCTCCTTGCCCTGTGGACACTTCCCTTAGAACTTGATTCAGTCCTATTTCCTAGACATATTAACTCCATAGCACAAAGGAAACTAGGCAAAAATTCAAATCAAAACCAATTCAAGATTACATAACTAGCCTAAAATCAATTAACTCAACAAAGTTAAATCATTAAGAGAGAGCCCACTCTAAGCATTAAGAAGGTTAGATCCTAATTTGAAAAGTAGGTTTGTGGTTACCTTTGTTACTTATTTAAACACAACATGAAAACCCCAGGGAAATTTTAGAGTGATAACACCTTCCTCATCTAGTTTCTGTAAAGAAAATGGGATTTTGTCTCCTTGAAAATATATGAAAATATATACAAGTAGTGAAGCATACTTGAATAGTTCTTCATTATTGAACTTGACAAATTTCTCATGTATTTCTTCAGCTACAAACTAACTGTAATCATAAATAAGAGTGGGTTTAGAATCAACAGAAAATATGGACATGAAACTAAAGATGGCTTCTTCAAAATTTTGATTAGAGTTGTAACAATGAAAATAGGAAAAAATAGAGGTGAGTTGCTTGGTTCTATCAAGGAAGATGGATGAATCATAAGGAGGGTTTCTTTTACACAGAGGGCTATCCACAACTAGAAAAAGTTCAAGGGTTTGTGATCTTTTAGTAAAATCTAGTTTTTGATAGGCTTCTATCAAGTTCTCATGGGAAAAAGGATGAGTTTATGTAGTAGAAGGCATCCACAACATTTTCTCAATGGAATGATAATTTATTAAACAAAGGATTTCTCCTATGGGTGAAATAATTTCTCTCTGACTCGGATCATAAGATTCATGGCATTTCCTCACAAAATCAGGTGCTCTCTATATCTGAGGGAAAATATATAGAGAGAGATGGGAGTCCTAGAGCCCTATCTCATCTCTCTAATCAATTAGTTGATCTTCCATCTAGCAATAAATTTTGTATAAATCAAATTGAGAAAAAGTATCAATGATTGTACAATATATGTCAATGAGCGGGGTATGATGGAAGTCGAACTATGGATGAATCAAGGGATTTGGGACTTTTGCAATTTCCTTTCCCTTAGGAGGAATTTTTTTGAAAGAATTAGAGACTGAGAATGATGAAAATAGGCCTTGGAGAGAGTGATCAGATTCAAAACAATATAAATTTAAAAGAAGCAAGTTGACCTAGATGTTAGTTTCCTTAACAGGAAAAATAATTTCTTAATATCGAGCAATGGTCAAACTACATGGAAGAAACCTTCAATGATTAGATTTGGTTATAGAAATGGACTATGTAACCATTTCCATTAATTAACAGGGTTTATAATGGAAAAATTTGAGTGGGGGTGGAAATGAATGGTTAAACTTTGCATTAATTATCCAACATGATTAATTAACAGGTCTTTGAATCATAAATTTGTGCGAGTGGAATTCAATGGATAATGGATAGGTGGTAGTTGATTTGACGGTAGACATGAGATGAAGTGTGACATGGAGAAGGAGTAAATAATCACTTATATACCGTGTTTGGGAGTAAGGTAAGGCAATAAGTAGTTTTGGAATTTTATGTCCTGAAACACTAAAACATGGAAAAGGATGTTTGTGACAGTGGTTAGGAACTGCCCATTTCTGACCGCCCCCCCCCTCCCCCCCCATTGATAAGGTTCAGATGGTGAATAAGAGTTGAGGAGGGACGTGGGTCATCAAATCTTGTGCGAGTATGCAAGATGAAAGGTAAGGTGGAGGGTGTTTAACAGTGAGGCGAAAGTGATGGTGGGGTCACAGCTTTGGCGTTGGATGTGATAGTTGCGGGTTATGGAGAATAAAAGAATAAGTGGAGAGATTTATGAAACAACATGGATGATTTGAAAACTTACGGTTAATTAAAATCCATTGATGAATGCATAGCTTTCCAATGTTACAACTTAGGATAAAATCAATTTCATGCTCCAAATACATTACAGATGTCCACCTACCCTTTTACTCCTAACGTTTTTATTTATTTATCCGAGTCAATTTAAGCTAGTTTTGGGCACATATAAGGTGTCTTTTAAAACTCCTAAATGCCTCACATTAATTATCAACCTCAGTAAGTCTTTTTGTTTCAATAGTGTACACAATATGTGCAAGTGATGAAAATCATTATATGTACAGAGAGTAATGCTTTAAGATATCTTATTGATTTCAATACAAGAGTAAAAGGATCAAACCATAACTATAAAACTTCTAACTTCAAGTAAATTAACCTATTCAAGCATCCAAAATCAATCTTAATCAAAACCGAAACTCAATATTAAATAAAAATTCTTAATTGCAATTATATCAGCTGAGTGCACTGTCGTAATAACAGAGCTCTTTCAGTTTAGTGTATACTTTTGCATAAAATTAATACACCTAATCTAACAAATAACACTCTGGCTTACAATTAACAAGAAATGATTCTTTCATAATAATTAAACCAATCTACAACATAAATGAATGAAGCCAATCAACAGAAATAAGAATTAATTCAATGAATACACAAACTCGACACTAGTGGAATTAAATCAATCATAAAGCTATAAAACGCACTAACTAAACTTGCAATAAAAGAAAGGTAAAACTATAAAACAGGGAATAGTAGTGAAATCCACCAGTGACTAGGCCCATGCCGCTAGTGATTATTGCTTAATTACTTTAGAATACTGCAAATAAACAACAACACAAATTATATATTATTCATCAAATCCAAATGTCATTACAGCATGATGTATTAGAATAACACTTTGTATATTTAAATTAAAATTGAAGTAAAAAGGTGAAAACTTTGTTCTACTCTATAATTTTTTCCCCTATTATAGTCAAAGTGGAAAACAGATTAATGCAGTTCCTCAGGATCAGGAGATCATAAGGAATTCACAACCAAATACTATTATCAGACAATCTTCCATCTTGTGTGGATCCTCTTGATTCTCTTCTCAACTTGCCCACACAAGATGCACTCTTTTCTCATTTTTGAGCCTTTGTTGTTCAATAGATTGAACAACAATTGTCCCATTCGCTAATATCTACATGAAAAACAATGAAAGTTAGTTTTGATAGCCAATTCGCATCAAAATCAGTTTCACTCACTTTCTATCGAAATTATATCAAAACATTATTACATCATGGGACAAATGCATAAAAAGGAGGAAAATGATAATGTAATCAAGGGTAAATTTATAACTGTCGCACAGCCCAACATCCTCCCCTGCTTAACTTGTTTCATGTCGTCATGAGAATAAGTAGTTATTATGTAATGTTGTTAAAGAGTAGGCAGGAAAAGCTTTTTCCTTCTACAACCTAAAACCATACTTTTGTATTAAATTTGCAAAGGTTATCCCTTCATGACCTTGAGGCAACTCGTAATCAGAATGGTATCTTTCTGGAGGGTACCAAATAACAGGGATCCTAAATCGACATCTTAGCCAATGTGGTCCTTCCCTCAAGATAATATTATTGTATGTGATAAAATGGCCTGCAATACCCTTAAAATTCTTATAGTCAAACGATTCTCTATTCTTGACATTATTGGTTGATAATATCCATCTCTGTTTGGATGCAAGCAAGGACCTTTCCTAAATGGATAAGAAATATGCCCTTCCCATTTGCACAATTACTTTATGTATAGGCCCCAAAATCTTAATTACGGTCTCCTGTCTCATGAGCTTTTTCTTTCTAACAAGAAGTTGCAACACGTGAGTAGGCTCACCCCTTACCCACAAATACAACCCATGTTCTTTTCTTTGAAATGTGTTATAAGCCTTGGACCACTTGAGATGGTTTTCTATGAAAGAAATAAATCCTTGGAACTAAATATTCCCAACAAAAGGGCTAGGATTGTGATCCACCTCTCCTTTTAATAAAAAATACGAAAATAAAGTTCACAGATAAGACATTGGACTTTTATCCCATGCTCCTTATAGCATTTTATAGACTTTTTAGTTGTGTTCAATTCAACTTACTTGTTGGCCTTAACAGCTTTAATCTTCAATAGTGAATATCTATCTAATAAAAATAGAGCATAGTTTGTAGCAGGAGACCTAGAAGATAAGACATCAGGATATAAAGAGCAAATCATGTCAATCTAACTCACGACCTTATCCAGCATGGCTTTCACTTTCCTTAGCTTTTATTTGTCTTGCCTGAACTTAGCAAAACTTTCATCCTCATTTATGGTCAATTCTTTTAATTGCTTCTACAACTCCTGATACTTTTGCAAAGGAAATATCTTCTTCTTACATTACTCTAAACCAATTTGGTCTTGTACCATCTCCTCCTGTAACTCTAGAAGAATAGGATCACTGCTTGATGGAGTGGCATTGAATATTTCTTCTCTCTTGGTGCTTCTATTATGAGAGGGTAAAACCCCGGTCTGAGTAGCCATATCTATCAAATCTATATGAGGACTTCTTTGTGTGGTGACCGTCTGAGTAGAAATAGATTTGGTCTGAGTTCCTATTGCCTTACCTTTACACATTTATGTTTGTGTGGCCACAGTGACTAAGTCAGGAATAATGCTAGGAGCTTCCCCTTGTTATAAACATATTTGGGCACTGGAACCCCAATCATACATGTCCATAAACCAAGGGCTTCTAAGTCTGTAAAATTGTTGTTTCACACCCTAAAGGAAGAAGGTCAGCTGATTACATCATCTCCCAGAAGTTCTCCATGGAAAACTGCTCAGAACTGGTCAAAACTAGACCATACAGATTGCTTAGTGCTAAGGGTGCGATGCCTCACCTGCCACATGCAAAAATTTCTATGCATACTGGAAATCCCTTATGTAAGGTGTGATGGGAAGGTGTAGACAAATGGCAGAGACAGTTTGCAAGGTGGATGATCATGGAATCTTCCATAAACATCTCTTGTGGCACTTGCCTCTCTGAATTCACCTAGGGATGAGTAAGAGATCATGAATCTCCAAGTGGAACCAAGAACTATTAGAGAGAGGACACTAATCAAAATCCTAGAAGCTGACTCACCACCCTACAAACATCTATATATGGATCCCTCATCCAAGAGATCCTCAGGGTGGAATTTTGTACCTTGTAAGGAAGTGTTGTTGGTTTCCTGGTGGAACTTCATAGTGTTGGGTGATCAAAGTTTTACATGAGGTGAAGAAGGGCTTTCATGGTGGGAGGGTGACATTGGGTGAGATCAATGGCTTGTAATCCTCTCTTCTACTCTTTCTATCAATAAAGCTATTTTAATTTTTCGTCCACATTCTTCTATGTTTGATGATATATGAATTTGTGTGGTCAATATTTTTTTGGTCCTATATTGTTTATGATTGTAGATTTCTATACTTGGAAGGTATTATTCTACTTTGACTTTACAGGTACTCTTCAAAGAAGGTAAGCAAGGAAAGAGCGGAAAAGATATGTCAGAGGGGAGAAGGAACAAGCAAGGAACCGAGCGAAAGATCGAGGTTGGCATTCTTTGCTCCTCTCCTATCTACTTCTCATAAAGGAAAATGAAAGTAGCATTAGTTTGTTTGTTTCTAAGATGGATACCCATATTAGTGGGACTAGTAGCTCTTCATGGACACTAGATTTCCTGATAACACCCCTTTTACAGCTTCTTTTCATTTTTGACATAGCCGCTTAAGCGTCTTCTGAAGCTTTCGATATTTCTTATTCAACTTTGTTAGCTTTATTTTAGCCACTGGTTTCTTCTGAGAAGCATTCTCTACAAGAACATGTTTATCAATAGGCTTTGTGTCTGAGGGATCTTGGTGTTCATCATGGCTATGTTCCACTATAACCGTGTCACCTGATCGGTTATCATTTTCATCAATTATTTTTGTGCCACTTCCTTGGCCCGGTCTATACCTTCCGGGGAAGGAAAAATTTCTGTGTGACTAGAATCGTTTATGGATTGATACTTATTTAGGGTCTGGTTAAGTAACCCTTTAGGTTGTATATATGCATTCAAATTTCTAAGAACCTAAGCCATCCCTTCCTCTAATTCCTACAAGAAAACATCTTGGGGGCTCATAGGTGGTGTTTGAGAAGGGCCTGCTTCATTTTCTAGGTCAGAATCATGTTCTTCCTCCTATTCTGGTTTAGAATTGGGATCCTCCTCCTGTTCTAGTTGAGAATTGGGTTCTTCCTCTTCTTTCGATTCATAATTAGGTTCTTCCTCCTGTTTAGGTTTAGAATTGGGTTCTTCCTCTTGTTCAGGTTCAGAATCAGGTACGACATTTGGACTAGATGGCTCTTCCAGGCGCTTGGTGCTACTCTAAGGATCTACTAAATCCTCGAAATTGTATTTATCTTTGGAAAATGCCTGCCCTTAGTAGGTCATATTACTGTTCGATCAATTCTTTTCTGCTTCGGAACAGGGTTCTACTATTCAAATTTCAAGGTTGCAGAATTTTGGATTACAGGGTTTGGCCTAATTTCCAGCGGAGCTATAAAATTATCCCACACTAAACCTTGCTAAGCAAGACTAACTAATAGTCAATCTAATCAGCCCATGATGACTGACTACAATATCAAGATGTTTAGCCCGTTTTACTCTATCAACTATATCATGCAACAATGAATTTAAGAAAAATGGAAAATTGAGAGTAAGCTTTTTCTTTAGAATGACTAAGAGTTTAAGTTGTCGTGGTCTTACCACATCCCATCGACCATCACACGTAATGTATTGTTGGATGATTCTTACCAATTCGCACCATGGTTCTCCTAGAGAAAATGATTGAATACCCTTGCATTTTCGGGTTAGCCTTTCACCTTTATCTTTAAAAATCTAAATTGCATCATGGAACATTACATGCTTTTGATCCCATGGTACTCCTTCTACTAATAGCCGAGAAACCTCAGCTATCTAGCTTCCGATACTATTATTATTGTACTCTTTACAGTGGACTACCCATTCTCTAAGTGCTATAAAAATTCAAGAGTGACTTCACTGCTAGGGTCCTGAAGCCTTGTGAAATATGAAATACATCCCATGCACACCAGAATTTCCTTGGATTTGTCAGAAATATCCAACACCAAGGTGTCTCGGTGAACCGATTTTCCACCCAAAATGCTCTAATTCTTCCGATATTCACCCTACAATTTTCAAAGATTAACACAACAAGAAAAACGTAGGAGAGAAAAACAATTTCTTTGGTAAAATGGAATAGCAACTAGATGTAACAACTAAATTCCATAATGTCAAATGGAATTTCCATGATAATTAATAATATTAATTCTCAGATGATCATTCTACCACATGTCATTTTATCATGGGATATCATAGCAACATATGAAATCCAATAACCGTAATAAATATAGCTCATGCAAACGTGTCATGAGAATCCTCCCCCTCATTAAAAAAGAGAGGTCGCCTGCGACCAAGTAGATAGGGAAAGTGTTGTACTAATGAAAAGTCAAGGGAAAGAACAATATGACATTCAATGAAATAGAGTACGCATATAAATGATAGGATGGCAACAGGTATGGTTATAATGAGAATGGAGTGTGTAAAGATAGTTATGAATAAGGGATAATATGCTTGGATTGATGATACATTATGTGAGATAGAAAAGGATAGAAATATGCCAAAAATATGCTCTCCTTATGGTATTCTACCGAGAATGACAAAGTTGATCAAAAAACAATATCTCATGCCTAAGGGTTCAAAACAGGGAAAATTTAAATAAATAACTTCTCTGATAAAAATAAAGAATAAGAGGAGGGTATTATAGTAATATTTGATGATAAGATATAACTCCAATACAATAAGTAGAGCCTCTGCTATCAGTAGGCATCCATAGCTTCAACAAGGTTGCTTTCTGACCCATATGAGCCAGGATTCTGAATTTATCAATGGAAAATTGCAATGTTGTTCTACATAAGAGATCAGTGTGTTGGTGTGGTAACCAGATGACCACACTACCATTCACTAGGATGTAGCAAAAGTGATCCAGTTAGCTCGCGATGAGACCTCTTGTTCCGAGGATGTTCTCGCTATCCAATGGATCATAGCCCTGGCGTGGTGGCCGGAATGCGAATATCACTTTTCTACAACCTTATGAACATGGTAGGCTAGCTTGTAATGAGACCCCCTATCCTCCATCTAAAAACGAAATGTTGTTGTTATTACACATTTTTATGATAAATAGAGGGATGCTCAATACTCTTTAAAAGCAGAGATGGTGGAAGAAGTTTAACATGTCAATAGAAGAGTACACCCATAGTCTTATTTACTAAAAAAACAGAGAATATTATAACGAGGAAGGGTGGAACCAGCATGCTATTAAGATGGTCAATCAGTATCAAGTACAACAGAAAGCTATGTAACAAAGGAGTATATAAATAATTTTGTCCCTTTATTGAAAAGAATCTATCATCAATAAGTTGTCCTGTTAAAGATCATAACGTTCATGGTATTAACTCCCTTCAATATAATCCATAAATTCTTTTCCTCATAAAAGTAGTTTATTTTATGCAACGAAAAGAAAAGAAAAATGAAAAACAAAAGAAAAATGGGCTTGAGCATTTGAATTAACATCAATCATTTAGATAGGCAAAGAGAAATCACACAAAAGAAAAATTTTGTTGTTCAATTGGAATTAAATAGTAGTTGTTCAATGAATTGAACAACAAATATATGCAAAATGTGTTGTTCAGTTGTTTGAATAGCAGCTCTTCATTTGAATAAACAAAAAAACAACGTGAAAATGTAAATGTTGTTCAATTGGATTGAACAACAGCTATTCAATAGATTGAATATAAAAACAATGCGGAATAGAAAGTGTTGTTCAATAGATTGAGCAACAAAAAAACCTGAAAAATAAAGTGTTGTTCAATAGATTGAATAGCAGTTGTTCAATTAATTGAACAACAAAATAGGTAGAAAAAGAAAAAGAAAATCAAATCAAAACATCAATCATATTTACATATTTTACAGAAAAGAAATAAATTTTATAAAGATGAGGCTACCGAAGGATTGCCTTTTGCAACTAAAATTTGCATGGTGGGGTCCTCATGCGTATACTGGTAGAAATATTCTCTGGTAAGTGGTTATCAGTAGAGACGTACTCAATGTCCATTCTCTTTAAAAGAAGAACCAGACCCATCAATGGTGGTCATCGTAAGAGTGTCATTGTCATGCACTTGCTTTATTTCGTAGGGGCCTAACCACCTACTATGTAGTTTGCCAGGGAAGTCTTGAAACCTAGAATCATATAGAAGTGTCAAGTCACCCTTATGAAATGTCTTTTTCTTAATGAGGGCGTCATGCCATTTGGCTCTTTACTATTGAATAAGTGTCATACGATGTAGAGCTAGTAGCTGAGATTCATCTAATTCATTCATCTCTTGTAGATTATTAACCTGGGGTTCAGTTAAATCCAATTCCACTCGCTGGGTTGTCTTTAGTGTTTGTATTTCAAATTATATGGGAAAAATGGGTTCTTTACCAAATACTAGTTGATATGGAGAGTATTCAATAGTGTTTCTCCAGGTTATGTGATACACCCACAAGGTCTCTGGCAGTCGAGTAGTCCAGTCTCATCAATGTGATGAAACTGTCTTTGTTAGAATACCTTCAATTGATGCTCTCCACCTTCCCATTCACCTGTAGGTGATACGGGGAAGTAATTATCTGTGCGATGTGATGATTTCTCAATGTAGCAACAATATTGTGACACAAGAATTGTGGTCCCCTATCAGTAATTACTTCTTTGGGTAATCCATATCGCACAAAAGATTCTAAAATAAACTTAATAATAGTTTCCTTTGTTGCTCTTGGTAATTCTATTACTTGCACCCACTTAGTTACATAATATGTTGCAACCAATATATGCGATTTCTGGTTGGATGGTGGTTTGAACAACCCAATGGAATCTAATGCCCAATGCTCAAAGGGTTCTATCACCAGTTGTGGATGTAGGGGCATTTCATTAGATTGGCCATGGTGGCCCATCCTTTGGCAACTATCACATGCATGAAAAAAATTCTTAGCATATTTAAAACTAGTGGCCCAGTAGTAGCCCATTTGTAGAATTTTATGTCCAGTTCTACTGGTCTGTAAATTGTCCACCACAAGGTCCATCATGGAAGGTTTTTAGGATATCATAAATTTCATCCTCCCTAATGTACCTGCAGATGTGCATATCAGATCTCATGTGGAAAAGGTATCCTCCAATCCAGGAGAAGTGAGTGTTACGGTGGACAACCAATTTCCTTTCTTTGGGTGTCAAATGTTTGGTCAATTTTCCCACTGCTAAGTAATTTTCTACATCTGCATACCATGGTGTTTTTATGGCCACAAGAAACAAATGTTCATCCAATAATTGATCATCCACTGCCACTGTATCATCTGTTCTTGGCACTCGGGAGAGGAAGTCTCCTATGAGGTTCTCCTTCCCTGCTTGATCCCTTATATCTATATCAAATTCCTACAAAAGTAGTAACCAACAAGTCAGTCTTCCATTAGTACTTGGTTTATTGGCCAAATATTTAATGGCAGAGTGATCAATATACAAAAATATAGGATATCTAGCTATATAGAGTCTAAATTTCCTTATAGCATAAATAATAGCTAGAAACTCCTTTTCTATTGCCATATAATTCAACTCAGCAAGTGTAAGGTTTTTGCTAATATAATATATAGCGTAAAATTTCTTTTCTTCTTCTTGGGAAAGAACAGCTCCAATGGTTATGTCTGATGCATCTGACAAAATCTAGAAAGGTATATCCCAATTCGGGCACCATAATACGGGTGTTGTCAATACTAACCATTTCAGATCTATAAAGGCAGTGTCACATTTATCACTCCATATAAAATCAACATTTCCTATCAAGGCATATAAAGGTGCAGCAATTTGCAAAAAGTTTTTTATAAATCTATGATAATATCCAACAAATCCCAAATAACTACATAGCTTTGTTTGAGTGTAAGGAGTAGCTAATAAGATGCTTACTTGTATCTTTGCTAGATCCACCTAAATTCCAGTTGTTGAAATGTAATGACCCAGAATCAGGCCCTTTGTCATCATTATATGACACTTCTCATGACTTATCCATAGCCTAGTAGCAATAAATCAGTCTAAGACTTTCTCCAATGTTTTTAATTCCTGATCAAAGTCATCTCCATAGGGTGTGAAATCGTCCATGTACACCTCCAATCCTTCATTTATCAAGTGTGAAAAAATACTGAGTATGGCTCTTTGAAATGTACCAGGTGCGTTGCACAATCTGAAAGGCAATACCCTATAAGAAAATGTTCCCCAGGGGTAGGTGAAATTAGTTTTATCCTGGTCTGTAGGGGAAATTTGAATTTGGTTGTAGCCACTGAAGCCATCCAGGAAAGGAAAGAATCTCTTTCCTTCTAGTGTATCTAGGACCTCATTGATAAATGGAAGGGGAAAATGTCATTTTTGCGTTGCTTTGTTGAGTTCTCTGTAGTCAACACATATCTACCATTTTCCATTCTTGATGGAGACGACTAGTAATGGAGAAACCAATTTACTGTCAGATATAGGATAAATAAGATTCACATCTAATAGTTTTTGAAGCTCTTCTTTCACAATATCCTTGAGATAAGGATTGAATCTACATTGTGGCTATCGAACGGGTCTTGAATATTTTTCAATGTAGATGTGGTGCATGCATAACTGAGGGTCAATCCCTTTCATGTCTGCATAGTCCCATGCAAAAGCCCCTTTATATTTTCTAAGGACTTGGATAAGTTTTTTTTTATGGTAATTGCTCAGACTACTGTTAATCTTTAGGATTTTCCCTTGCTCAATTTCAATAGGTTTGCTATTATAGATGGTGGTTGTTGGTATTGGTCGGTCATTGATGTCTCTCAAGGAATCTTATTCAATCTCATTGTCAAGGACTCCTTCAATCATGTGACATCTCAAATTAGACACTACAGAAGGGTGATTGATAAAGGTGTTAATGACATCATCTTCTATTTGGTTTTTCAATTCAAGTGCATCTGCCACAATCAACATTGGACGAATATTTTCTTTTAAATATGTTACTGGTTATTTCTGAGTTTTAACAATGGTTAGGCTTGGCTAAGTATGAGGGCATAAAGCTAGATTATTTACATCATTTCTTCTAGTTATCGTCATACTACCTGTTTGGTAGCCTATCTAAGCATTAGTTGCTGCTAGCCAAGGCATTCCTAGTGTTAAGGGATGTCCATCTAGCAAGTCTTTAGGGTTGAAAATCAGAAAATTTGCCAAATATTCCCAACTATCCAGAAAGACCAACACATCCTATAACCTTCCTTCTAGCTTAATGATTGAACAGTCTGCAAGTTAGGTAGTGGTTGGTTCTAAGGCTGTGATTCCAAGAATTTAGCAAGTTTTTGCTGTAAGAATCTTGATGGTTGCCCCTAATTCAACTAAAGCATTGGGAAAAGAGCGGCCATTTATTTAGACTGTGATAATGGGATTCCCCAGGTCTTCGTATTTTACAAGTGTCTCTTTGCCCAGTAATAAATCACACAAAGTCCCGACAACATGGACATTTGGTGTTATATTTTTTCCTCACGTAATTCTTTTCATAGAGCTCTTTAATGGTTTTAGCATATACTGAAATATCTTGAATGGCTTGGAGGAGGGGTATATTTATATAGAGATTTTTGAGTTCACCCAGAAGATCAAAGTCAGGATATTCAATTGGTCGAGGTATTATCAATCTTTCTAGGAATAGGGGAGAAGTAGTTATGATTTGTTTAGTGTCTTTTTTCCTCACTGTAACTTCTCCCTATTTTGTTTGATGGTTATCTACAGTCAAAGGATTATTCAGATATTTTTCTTTAACTTCCAGTTGCAAACTTTTGTCCTCATCTGGAGCAATTAGGTGTCCAGATCTTAACTTACGTTCATTATGTTCTCTCATCTCAAGTTTGGGGTCTAGACTCTCAAGAATTCTTACTAATTGGATCTGTTTGTTGTTAAGATTTGGATTTCGTTGAGCTGGGAATTGTGGCCATATATTAGATTGAGGATTTTGCTACAACGTGTAAGTTTCTGGTAAGGTTGGTTGAGGCAGAGGAACTATTCCCATAGTCTGGTTTGCGGTTCGTGCCAATTTGGTTGTGAGTTCTAATTTTCTGAGGTAGAAGGAGACCACTAAGAAGAATAGGGGATGTTCTGCCAGAATGCTTGAGGGTAATAGGAATTTGCCTAATAATTGTTTGGATTTGATTGGTTCGGCCATGATGGCATAGAAAATGCTTAAGGTTCCCAAGTAGAGAAGGGTGACTAGTTCTTCCATGATGTCCCTAGATACTGCTGAGAATTAAATTGCGAGGAAGGAAGGAACAAAGAAGGTTCTGTAGGCATACTTGTCAGATGTGTTTGTCAATGATGACACTAGTTCAATAGATATACTAGTTCCACTTCCTCGTATGCTTCCTTGAAAACTTCTTTCAATTCTAGAAGCAATGGAAAACTTTCCATAGCATGATCCTTAGTGCAAATGGCACATGCTTGTATCATATCTAGCACACATTCTCTATAAATTTGTTTTTTTTTCAACATGGATAGAAAATAGCCAGGTTATGTTCTACCTCAGCCTATTTTTGTCTGGCTTGCATGATATCTAATTGTGTCATTAGGGTCCCCAAGTTATCAGTCTTGAAATCTTCCAGCAAATTGTCGATTTCCACTGGTGTAATGCTTCCTTCTAAGGATTTGTTGTCTTTGGTAATCGCATCACGCATGGTTGGTTTCATCCTTGTACTACCTTTGGAACACCTGATGCACAATTTTATAATATTGTCATAATCCTCTTGATAAATATCCCCTTTCCCCATTAAATTTTGTGTTTCTACCCATTGGTCTTTCATACCTTTGATCATCATAGTTTTAAGAACTTCAGGTAGTAAATTTACATAAGGAGATATTTGTATATTATATTGAAAACATTCTACATACTCTTCAAGAGTCTCATTAGTCTTAGCTACCATTTGAAATATTTCATCCTTCAATTCTCTAGTTCAGCAATAATCTTGGTATTTTTCTAGAAAGGTTACTTTCATTTGGTCCCAATCACTAATGGTACCTCTACCAAGCCCCATAAACCAACTCAAAGATACTCCCTTCAGAGTGGAGGGGAACAATTTAATGTTTTGGGGTCGGTAGTGTAATCATACCCCCTACATAAAACATCGAATTCGGAAAGGAATGCATCAGGATCCTCTGAAATCAACCCCTGAAAGATATGAATATTTTGCAATGGAATAGCTTTCATGGGGGCATTGAGAACTATATAAAAAATAGCGTATTTTAATGTAGAGGTCTGAGGTTGTCATATATTGTTAGCCATTTGGTCAAAATTAGGCCAATATCCTTTAGGGATTTCTAGAGCTGGAGAACTATGCCTAGGGGGGTTAGAAGAGACTTTTATAATGATTTTAACATCACTACCTTGGTCCAGAATACTTGATGTCCTCTGTTCAACTATTACATCTTGAGATTTTGGTTCTAATGATTTAATATTTTCAGCACTACCTGTTTCTCCTTCTCCGTCATGGAGATTGCAAGAATTCCATTGTTGTAAAGGGCTAAACTGCAATTTTTTAGTGTTCTGAAAACTCTGTTCAGACCCTGTATTCTTGCTATGAATCTCAGCGTCAGTTGTAGATGGTGATCCTGCGGCCTAAAGGGTTATAGTAGGATTTCTTATAGGAATGATTCGGTGTCCTACTAATGAATGAGACTCAGCTTTCCTTATGCTTTTGTCAATGAAAGTTGATTTTCCAAGGGTCACCGATCCCTTGGGTTTTTCAAATTTGGGTTGACAAATTAAATTTTTTTCTACTCTTTTCTTCTTAGACATTCATACAAAAATTCAAACATTTATTTCTACTTTAATTCCTACACAATTTTCCTAGAAAGTGGTCAAAGGAGCAAGCACTTTACTTGATCATATGCAGGTTCTTACCTTCCATTTTTAATACCCAATTCTTCCACATCAATTGTACTGAAAAGTGTGCAAGGGAGCAAGCACTTTACTTGCTCGTATGTAGGTTCTTACGTTCTATTTTTAATACCCAATTCTTTCACAACAAACAATTATCAAACATACATCACCTTCTGTGAAATGGAAACACTCTCCCCAGTAGTGGCACCAAAATTTTGGGCACATATAAGGTGTCTTTTACAAATCCTAAATGCCTCAGACTAATTATCGACCTAGGTAAGTCTTTTTGTTTCAAGAGTGTACACAATATGTGCAAGTGACAAAAATCGTTATATCTATAGAGTAATGCTTTAAGATATCTTATTGATTTCAATACAAGAGTGAACAGATCCAACCATAACTATCAAACTTGTAACTTCAAGGAAATTAAGCTATTCAAGCACCAAAACTCAATCTTAATAAAAACCAAAACAAAATCTTAATCAAAAAGTCCTAATTGCAATTACATCAAACGAGTGCACCGTAGCAATAAGACAACTCTTTCAGCTTAATCTAAACTTCTTCATAAAAGTAATACACCTGATCTAATGAATAACACTCTGGCTTTCAATGAACAAGAAATGATTCTCACCTAATAATTAAATCAATATACAACATAAATAAATGAAACCAATCAACGGAAATAAGAATTAATGCAATGAATAAACAGACTTGACAATAGTGAAAGTAAATCAATTGTAAAGCTATAAACCAGAGTAATTAAACTTGTAGTAGAAGAAAGGTAAAACTATAAAACACAAAGCAACAACGAAATCCACCAGTGACCAGACCCAAGCCGCTAGTGATTACTACTTAATTACACTAGAATATTGTGAATAAACAATAACATGAATTATATATTATTCATCAAATCCAAATGTCATTATAGCACGATGTATCCTTTAGAGTAACACTCTGTATATTAAAATTAAATTTGATGTAAAAATGACGAAAAATTTGTTCTACTATATACAGTTTTCCCCTCTTATAGTCAAAGAGTAAAAGAGATAAATGTGATTCCTCAAGATTAGAAGATCATGAGGAATTCACGACAAAATACTATTATCAGACACTTCCATATTCTGTCAATCCTATTGATTCTCTTCTCAACGTTCCCTCACAAGACGCACTCTTTTCTCCTTGTTTAGACTTTGTTGTTCAATAGATTTAAGAGCAGTTGTCCCATTCGCTAATCTCTGCATAAAAGCAACGAAAGTTAGTTTTGGTAGCCAATTTAAATCAAACACAATTTTGCTCACTTTCTATTGAAATTCTATCAAATCCTTATTACATCGTGGCATAAATCCACCTAGCACAGCCCAACAGCTAGCAACTCAATATTTCATTTTTATGACTAATCTACCTATATCCCTTGTTTCCTCCATTAGTTCAAATTAAATTGTTCAGCCATTTTTTCTTTCTACCTATTTAAAATCAAATTGAAATCAAATCCAATCATGATTACACTGTATAATTGGATGAAATAAACTACTATGATATCTAAACAAACTGCATACAACTATTATTTGCAAAACTGAAGTAGTCTAAGAGTAGTGGTATTTAGATTTGTAACACTTTCAGAGTTTATTGATTTTTCTTTTGTTTCTAACCTAACATTTTGTTTTTGCCTTCATTTTTAAGGGCATTTATTCTAACATTTTTTTTGATATGGGCTTGTTTATTAAAAATCCCTAACATTTTTTAAATCAATTCTCTTTTTTTCCATATCCTCACTTAACATTTTTGAAATATATTTTCATTTTTTAACTAATTGATTCTAACTTACCAAAACCCAAAAAATTCTACAACATCGGCTCCAACTGCGGACTGATTTCTCCTGTAGAATGTAGAGAACCTGTAGATCCATGTGCCTTCTCTTCGAGCTATGCAGTCTTTGTTGTAAAAAAAATCACACTGACATTTTGAAAAAGTAAAACAAACCATATTTTTTACAGTTATAGTAATGAAACCTACTTCAACTTGTCAGTACTGAATATAATGCTCGAGGAACCTTCCATTAATAGGATAAGTGGAATATTTTCCCTCAAGGTTTTGTAGAACAAAAGTGTTGTTTTCCTTTACTTCAAAATAGCTAAAGTTCCAAACCATAGGTTATCAAACTTGCCATGTTTTCCCTTCTCTTCTCTTCTGGTATCCCATCTAAGAACTAGATCACCTTCCTTGAAGCCCATTTCCCTGCTCTCTTGCCTAACAGGCTCTTCATCTTACTTTCATACCTTTTCAATTTATATTGAACTTCATCTTTGTTTTCATTTAGTTCAATATTGTGATTTATTCTACTTGAAAAATCATCAAGTTCATCTATTGATTCTTGCAGGAATTTTAAAAGAGGGAAGGCCAAATTGGTAAGGAAGATTGCATATTTCCCATAGACTGGCTGAGAAGGGAGTTTTCTAGTAGATCTCTTTGGCGTATTCCTTTTTTTCACACTGCATCAATTAGGTGAGAATCCCAGCCCTTTTTATGATATGCTAAAGTATTTTTTATTACCTTCACCAGACTTTTTATTGAGGATTCTACAAGGCATTACCTTGAGGGTAATATGGAGTTGAATGATGCAACATAATCTCATATTTTTGGAAAAAATCAATCATCTTGTCACTGGAAAATGTTGTTGCATTATCAGTAATATTTGAGTTGGGTAACCAAATCAAAATAAGATGTTTTCTTCAATGAATTTGATTACTATCGAATCAGTAGAATTTCTTACTAGGATTGCTTCCACCCATTTAATGAAGTAGTATGTTGCAGTGTGGATCCATCTATGTTGATTAATTGAAGTAGGATGAACCTTTCCAATAAAATCTAGTCCCCATTGGAGAAAAGGTGTCAAAACTATTGTTGGGATCAGCGGAAGAACTGCTAATTTCTGCTTACCAGCAAACGTTTGACAGGGCACACAACTTCTGACCTTTTCTCCTACCTGTAAGAATAGTGCAGCGAATAAAATCCTACCCTTAATATCCTATATGTTGTTTCTATCCAAGCATAATGTCCTACGCAAAATCCTGTGTGAGACTAGTCAATGATTCCTTCAGCCTCTAATTTTGTTAAACACAATAGAAAAATATTAAGTGGGTCTTTCCAGTAGAGATTTGAATTTATGATACAATACTTTATTGGTTTCAATTTGAGAGTTTTACATTGACTTTTAGAGAATGATGCTGGACATTCAAAACGGATCAAGAAATTTACAATGTCCTAATACCAATTTGATAACATAATTTGTCATCAATGTGTATGGGGTTGATGTGATCTAAAGGTAAAGGTTTTTGTGGATTTATTTATTCAAGATGAAAGGAAGGTTCTTGTGGATTCTTCTCATTCAAATTTTGGGAAGGTTCTCATGGATTCTCCCCTTCTTCAAGAATAGGAGGTTCTTGTGTATTCTTCTTATTTGAACTTTGAGAAGGTTCTTGTGGATTCTTCCCTTGTATTTCGAAAACATGATTGATTCTAAGCACTTTATAGTTGGACTCGGCTAGAAGCTTAGCTAATCCTTGACCCTTTACTATATTTCTATTTTTTATAGTTAGATCAAGCACCACAATTTGATTGATCCATCTACCTCTCTTCCCATCATATTCAAGTTGGGTTAATACAATCTTCACAACACTATTAGGAACATAAGCAGTAATGGGTGTGTTGGCATTATGACACAAATTTGGCACTATGACATAGGTGTTGTCCTTGATGGAAAATCACTCAAATGATAGATCACAATTCAAACCCATAGATTGAAGAAAGAAATGTATACGCAGGTTCCCCATTGAATAAGTTGTGTGTACATGCAAGTTAGCAGACGAAAAGGAGCATATAGCATAGACACGCACTTTCATAGAATGAAAGGCGTGTACATGTTGGAGAACTAAGTTTTGGTCCAAGGTATTTGGTCCACAGTATTGATCCAAGGTATCTGATCTGAAGTGTTCACCCCTAGTATTTGGTCTAAGGTATTAGTACTAAGTGGTTTTCATCCATGGTATTGAGTAAGGCCTAAGATTATAAAAGGAGGAGAATATCACTAGGCATAGGCACTCAAGTATTGAATATCTAATGAAGAGAAAGATCAAGAATACAGCTTATTGGGTTATGGTGGATAGATTTGAATCAAGGATGAAACTTAGTGCTTGATGAAGGAGAAGATCTAATGATGGGTCAAGATCTTAAGGCTTGAAGTGAAGTATCTTTGTGTGGTTATTGATCTTTAATCTGAATAACCGACACTTGTTATAGTCAGTAAATATGTTGATATGGGTATAACTAAAGTCTGGAATTGTTGTAAAGACTAAATCATCATTTACAGATATGTACGCAAGTTCACTTTGAGAAAAGTACGTATGCACGCAGGTTCAACACATTGAATTAGCGTATACCTCATAAAATATGTCTTAGCTACTTTTGTTTGTTGTTGCAGTGTTTTGGGTTCTGATTACTGTGTTCTAGTTACTATATTCTGGTTACTGTATTCTGGTTACAGCATTCGAAAAAGTGATTGATTGATTCAGTTATGGTTGGTGCAAAGGAGATTGGTTGATGTAGATATATTTGATGTCTGAATGCTATTATTGATGCATCTAGTTTGAAAATTTATGAAACGTGGTCCTTGGCAGAAAAGAGAAGGTTGTAGCTTTCTACCAGGCTAGGTGGTAACTCCATAAGGCAAAACTGATTTGTATCTTATTCCATTAGGTAGGTCTGAGGGAGAGACTGTTCATTTCATCTCTCGATGACTGTTCATATTTCTTATTTATTTCTTTACATATATTCACCCAATCACAAGTATTAGGTTTCAACATTTGCCCCCTTAATCTAAAGGGATGTTGGCGAGTCCAAGCATCATTCTGAATCACTCAAGCTTTTCTCTTCCAAGCGCTTTGGTGAAGATGTCTGTAGTTTGCTCGTTTGTGGAACAATGATGAAGATGGATTGTTTTGGCCTCAACAGGATGTCGAATCAGATGATATTTAGTATTGATGTGCTTCGTTCGATCATTGAACTTTGGGTTCTTGGCCAACTTTATTGCATATGTATTGTCAATCATGAGTGGAGTTGATTGTACTCATTTTACCTACAAATCTTCAAGAATTTTCCTAAGCCACACAACTTATTTTGTTTCTTTAGCTACTGCCACGTATTCTACTTCTGTTGTGGAATCTATTGGAACTGATTGTTTGCGTGATCTCTAGGAGACAACTCCTGATTCAAGACTCATAGCATATCCTGAAGTAGATACCCCAGTTTCTTTGTCTCCATTGAAGTCTGAATCAAAGTATCCAATCAAGCTGAAGTCATACACCCGTGTATACTTCATTCCAAAGTCTTGAGTTCCCTTCAAGTACCTTATAACACTTTTTGGAGCAGACCCATATCCCTCACAAGGCTTTTGCATAAACATGGAGAGGATTCCAATATCAAACAAAAAGTATGGTCTGGCAGTAATTAGGTAGTTGAGACTTCCTACAAGTTGTCTATACTTTGTTGGATCCTCAAATTCTTTTCCTTTAATAGATGTGAGCTTTATGTCTTTTTCCATTGGAGTAGTAAGAGGATTGCACTCTGTCATGCCAAACCTATTCAACAGATCTCCAATCTATTTCTTTTCAAAAGGAAATATAGACTTCGGATGTTAGGTTACTTCAATGCCAAGATATTAATGAGCATAGCCCAAATCAGTCATTTCAAAACTTTTCCCCAATTCCTTCTTTATGGATGCAATGTAACTTTCATTCTTCCCTGTCATCAAAAGATCATCTACATATACCACAATATATACAACTGTTTTGCCAATTTTCTCAACAAATAAACTTGCATTATCAAGATCATAATGTTTGAAATTGAGTTTCAAAAGATGCTTAGTTAGTTTTTCATACCAGGCTCGTGGTGCTTGTTTGAGGCCATACAAGGACTTCACCAGTTTGCATACTTTATGTTCATGTGCTTTCATAACAAGTCCTTCACACTAGGAAATAAAAACATTCTCTTTTAGATCTCCATTTAAGAAAGTAGTTTTTACATCCATTTGGTGGACTTTCCAACTGTTCCGAGTTGTTAGTGTAAAGAGTGTCCGGGTGGTAGCCCATTTTTCTATGGGGGGGAAATCTCCTCATAATTGACCCCTTCCTTCTGTGAAAAACCTTTTGCCACAAGCCTAGATTTGTGCTTGTCAAGTGAGCCATCAGCTTTATACTTCTTCTTGTAGACCCACTTGCAGCCAATTGGTTTGTTTCCTAATCGAGGATCAACCAACTTGCAAGTGTCGTTCTTTATGAGGGCATCATACTCCTTTTGCACTACTTCTTTCCATTCATCATGAGAAGCGACTTCTTTGAAGGAAGTTGGTTCAAAATATGTAGACACGTTTAATTCACAATCATAAGAAACATCCATATCAACACGTGAATTAGAGTCATCCACATCACCTCCATTTTGCTGGTTTGAATTTCTAGTTCCTGTCTTTCCATCCTCATCACGATGAACACTTTCAAGTGTCTTTGTCATCCACTTTGGGGGGCCTTTCTCAGATGGTCTAGGCTGCTCCATTGATTGAGTTTGGAGTAAATCAAGATTGAGTCTCCCAATTCTATCAATTAAATCACTTAAAGCATCATCCATTGTTCGAGTTTCATGTGGGGCAGAGTGTTCATCAGAAGAAGATTCCATATGTTGATCTAGTATAGGAATCCCCTCTTTAGGATGTGGAGTCTGATCATCAAATTCTTGAAATAAGTTTTCTTTTGTGAATCTATCCAAGTGATCAAGTTGCCACTGAACAACATTGTCAATTTTGGATGATTCAAGAAAAATTACATATCTAGATACAACAACCTTCTTATTTACTTCATCATAGAGGTGGTATGCTTTGGAGGTGTTTGAATACCCCAGAAAGATACACTTACGACTTCTAGCACCAAGTCGTTTTCTATGTACCTTTGGTATCAAGGTATAACAGGTGGAGCCAAATACCCTGAGATGCTTTACCGAAGGAACATGTCCATACCACATTTCATATGGAGTCTTGTTTCTTATAGAATTAGATGGACATCTATTCTTTATATGTGCAACACATAGAACAACATCAGCCCAAAACATTATCTTTATATTTTTGAAGAAAATCATGGATTCTACCATATTTAAGATTGTCCTATTCATTCTTTTAGCTACACCATTCTGTTGGGGATTATAAAGCACAGTTGTTTGATGTTTGATCCCATGTTGGCAAAGATATTTTTCAAATTCATTTGATGTGTATTATTTTCCATTATCAGTGAAAATAGACCCAATATGAGATTGTGCATCATTTTCAATCCATTTATGAAAATTCTTGAATGTTTGAAAAGCATCAGATTTGTTCTTCAATAAATAAACCCACCAAATTCTAGTGTAGTCATTAATAAATGTGATGATATATTTGTTTCTATTTGCAGAAGGAACATGCATTGGACCACATAAATCTGAATAAATGAGTTCAACTTTTCTATGTGCTCTTGAATTTGAATCATGAAAACACTATTTGCTATGCTTTCCTAGAATGCAAGCATCACATTGCTTATGTTTCCTAGGAATTGTAGGCAAACTAGCAACACCATTTTTCTTCAACAAGCGGAGACTGTCATAGTTCAAATATCCAAATCTAGCATGCCATAATAAACTTGATGGAAGTGTACCTTCTTCATGATAAGAACTGTAGGAGAAATTCTATGGACGAGCATAGGTTCCTTGCAGCTTGAGAAGCATTTCTTCTTTGCAACTTGAGAAGCATTTCTTCTTGTATTCCCATCATGACAAGTGAGTGGTCAGATGCTTTTCTTACCTCAAGCTTTCCATCAAACATATGAATGGAGTGACCTTGCTGGCAGATGTGGACCAAGGACAACATGTTTTTCTTGAGTTGTGGGAGATATAGAACATGATGTAGAAGAATGTCTGGAAGACCAAACAGTTTAAGCCTGATTGCGCCAAGCCCTGATGGCTTGATTTTTGATTGGTCTACAAAGTATACTAGTCCATCAACATTCTCAGTGAAATCTTCAAAAAACTATTTTCTATGAGTCATGTCATAGGTTGCTCTTGAATCAAGCAACCAATCATTTTTCTAAGAAGCAAGTGAAGCATTAAGAAAATCTTCATTTACTCCAATGTTACACTGTGCCATAAATAGTGAGGGGATTTAGGTGCTTTACCTTTGTTTGTATCATCCGTTTTACCTTCTTGTTGGTTTCTTTTCTGGTCAATTTTGCCCCATGCTTGTTTTCATGTAGAGGCATCATTTGATCCATTTCTTTTGCAGCGAATGCAATGAAAATCTACGTTTTCTCCTTGAGAGTGTTTGCCCCCCCCTGCCTCTAAAATATCTTCCTCTTCCTGTTCAACAACCTCTTCCTCTTGTAGAATCTTAAGCAGGATTCTTTTCTTTATGAGTGAGGCACACAGCTTCTTTAGAAGATTCAGGGGTTGTTTTCTTTCCAAAAGCTTTCTCTATTTCAACAATTTTTTTCACAAGAGTCAAAGGTTATATCTTTGACATTTCCATTTGCTTGCAATGACTCAAGATAATTGGACTAAGTAGGATAAAGTGCCTTGAGAAAAGCAATAAGAGGAATATCCAACTCAACCTTAGTGGATTTGATATCATGCATTATAGACTTTACCTCAGATGCAAGAGAAAGAAGATCATTCTTTTGTAGTTCAAGAGTGAAGAGTTTAATCATGAGTTGAACAACTTCAAGTGCAGAATGTGAGTCATAGAGTTATTTCAGCTTTTGTAAGGCTTCAAAGGCAATTGAATATGATGAAATATGGCAAGTCACCTCTTCATTTATAGATGTTGTGATTAATGCATAAGCTTTGATGTTCTTGTTTTCCCAAATGATGAGCTCTTTATCTAAGCTAAGTTGTATTGGTTCATTGTCTCCATCTCTGACACACACTCCTTTCCACAACTCATTGAAAATGATGGTGTGTTTTATCATCTGGGACCATTCAGGATAGTTCTCCTTACCAGTGAGAGCTATTCCCACAATGGATATGATTGAATGCATTGTGTAAAAGAAACTTCTGCTGATAGAAAAAAATACTTCTGCCAATACACAATAAAATTTTACTTCTGGTGGTAATTTTTTTTTACATTTCAAAAGGGAATTCTCTCCATGTATTGTCTTTGCCTTTAATGAAAATATAAAATAGAGATCAGATATGCATTCTTAAAAGATTTCAACTCTCTTCCTCATCATTTTTCTACAATGTTCTTGAACTATTTTACATGAAAAGGAAACAAAGCTATCCGAATTTGGTCTTCACTAATCTAATATCAACATATATACTATACAATTCCATATAGTGTTTCCCATTAGGAAGAAAATGGGTTCTTATCTAACGTTTTCATATACTTCAATCTGAGTAGAATCAATCGTTTTGCTGGAAATCATAGATTACCTCACCCTCTAATTCAGTTCTAGGATACTTTCAATCAACAAGATCAGATTTGTAACTACCTTACCGGTTTTATAAGTGCTGAATCAACCCTAGCACTAATCATCCACATATGCGAGATCAATCTATTCCAAATTTGATAATCTTAAGCTGTTGTAGCAACCCTGTTAAGACAAACATCACGAAACTTCTAAATTCTGTCATCCAGGTTCCTCGATATATATATTCAAGTGTTAATCTTCTGCAAAATGGCTTCATATACCTATAATTATGGCGGAGGATACCACAACACCAACCAGGGTTTTGGTAATGCTTCGTCAAGTCAATCTGGAGTAAATTATTGGTGTTGATTTTGAAGATTATATCACAAATTTTGAGAATACGATTGGTAATGCACATGCTTCAATCACATATCTGTGTGTTCTTCTGTTGAAACACTGATTTATAGATATGGGTGTAGTCAAAGCTGTCTCACTTGCTGGGCAGTGGAATGAGAGTATTTAGTGTGCAATGAAGATAGGGAAGAACAAACAGTAAAACAAAATAGGCACAACAAACGCGATGAAACCAAAGGTTCTAAAGGAGGAAGAACCCATTCTCATGGAGATCCCTGAGAGGTTTGTTTCCAATAAAAAATAATGAGGAGAGTAGAGGACTCTAGTCGGACATAATATCCTGAGGATATGAGCAGAGATATGGAGCGAGCAGCGTATGGAAAAAACAGTGCATAGGAACGCTTCCTACATTCTAGCAGAGCAACGTTGCAGTAGAGGAACGTGACAACGGCGTTTAGGTCACTATGCAATGTTCAGTATGCAATGTTTATGGACAATGCTTTGTATGCTATGAATTATGAATGGAAAATGGTTTTGAATGGAGAGAAAGCACTTTGAATGGACAACTCTTTTCAATGGAAACTAGAGGAGCAGACTAGGGAGTTACAAAGGGCATAAAAGCTAAAACAAGGAGCTAGCTATGATACCATGTCAGGCCAGCCAGTATCTCCATAAGGTAAAAGTGACTCATATGTTATTCCATTAGGTAGGTCTTCACTATATACATGAGGGAGAGACTGTCTAGTTCATTTTCTGATGACTGTTCATATATCTTATTTATTTATTTACATATATTCACCTAATCACAAGGATTAGGTGTCAACACCTTCTGTAGATCGGCAGCTACATACTAGTGAACATATCAGCTAGTACAAGACCTAGGGGGTTGTAGCTCCCTTCTAGGAGAAGCTGGAGAATGAGAGAAGGCTATAGCTTTCTGTAGGTAGAATCCTGGGTACTGGTATAAGACTGCACCAGTACAAAAATTGTAAAAAGAAGTTTATTATCAAAAAGAAGATAGAGACGATTACAGTAGGTGGTTTTCACCGACATTAGGTTTCCACCTTATATCCTGTTCATGTGTGTGATTGTCTATTCTATTTTTACTACACCTAGTTACTATTTATATGGTTCTGATGCACATTTTAAATATCAACATATGATGAATTAACTGAATCATAAGTTTGCAGGATATATGCTAGTTGCCTTAAATACAGTTGTGTATACACGTAAGTTCCAATAACTGAAGTAGTGTGTATGAATCTGATTATGGAAATGAAATATTATTGACTTGCTCATAATGATTCACCCCCCCTCTCAGTATTATTTCGAACAATTGGTATCAGAGCAGGTCCTTAAGAAGAAGCTTGATGACTTGAAGGAAGATCAATCATCATGAGTAACTATGAAAGAGAGGGATCCATTAGACCACCAATCTTTGATGGGAGAAACTTCCTTTATTGGAAGGTAAGAACCACAACCTATCTTCAATCTCTTGAAACATATGTCTAGGAAATCATTGAAGGAGGATATACATTTCCATCAGTAATTCCTACATATACGACATGTAAAAAGCAATATGAAACCAATGCCAAGGTAGTCAGTACATTATTGCAGAGTCTGTCATAATTAGAATTTGTCAGAATTATGCAGCTCAAAACCGTCAAAAAAATAGTGGACAAGATCATTCTAAGCTATGAAGGAGACAATCGGGGAAAACGTGCAAAACTGCAAACTCTCAAAATTCATTATGAAACTCTCAAAATTCATTATGAAACTCTCAAAATGCACAATGATGAAAGTATAGCTGGTTACTTCTTACATATAGATGAGATTGTTAATTGCATGAATAACTTGGGTGAAGAGATGAAATAAGTTACTTTAGCTGAAAAGGTTTTAAGATCCTTGTATACTAAGTTTGAATCAAAATTATTTGCCATAGAAGAAAAGTTGGATCTTCAGACTATTACTATGATACAGTTGTATGAAAAATTAACTACTTTCAAAATGAGAAAAAGAGGTCCATCAGATATGAGAGAAGCTACATTCAAATCTTCAAGAAGAGAAGAAGTCAATGAATCAGGACATATTTCATAAGGAGAGGAAGAAGCAAACTTTGTTAAGAACTTTCAATGGGGTTTTGAAAGATTCAGAGGTAAACCTACCTTTCAAATGTTTTTCTTGTGGAAGAGTCAGTCATTATGCTGCCAAATGTCCTTGTAAAAATAATCTTGATAAAAGTATGGAATCAGCAAAATGGAATAGAAAACAATGTGTAAGTAAGAAGGGCTACTATACACGTGAAGATAGCAATGGTTTATCAAATAGTGATGAAGATGAAAATAGTAATAACTATAGACTTCTGATGCCTTTTGAACATGATGATTTCTTGGATGCTTTGGATGAAGATGACCTTTATGAAGAAATATTTAAACTCAAAATCTATTTAGAAGAAAATAATATGATTATAGATACTTTGACATTCGAACTTGCTGAAAGAGAAAAACACAATGAAAAACTAGAATGTGAAATTGTGGGTCTAAGAAAGGATATTGAGAAAACAAAAGCTCTCAATCTTAGATTTTCTAAAGGATCAAAACCTTAAATGAAATTATCAAAGTGCAGGTTCCCTTATGATAAAGACAGGTCTTCGATATACGAAAGAAGCATCCTAAGCACAGAAGTCGTCAACCTCCACTAAAAACTATCTTGATGGAGCAAAGAGAAGTGAACGGTTTGACAATCGACAACAAAGGCATAAAGTAGATCACCAAGTAAATTAGGCTCAATCTACTTCTAGGATGAATGGTAATAGAAGCCACAACAAACCTTAGGTAAATCATACTCAATCTATTTCAGGAATGAATATCAATAGCAACTACAATCACCAGGTTAGTCTATTCGATAATCATAGGAACTTGTTTAATAGCCAATGTTTTTCATGTCATAACTTTGGACATAAAGCTACTTAATCTGTTGCTTACAAGACCATCATGACTAGAGAAGCATGAAATTAAAGGAATGTGATGGCGATCATGAAACAAACCTACAACAACTTTTCTCTTCATGAAAATGAAACAAAATGCTCTATTTGCAACAACTTCGATCACGAAGAATCTGAATGCAGGAGTAAATTTCGGCAAACATCTCAGAAGGAGGAAACTTCATTAAATGCCAAAATATGGAGAAATAAAGAACCACTAACAGAAATATGTGGTATAGCCTTGTATGTAGAAGGATAAGAAAATCAGTGGTACATCAATAGTGGATGCTCGAAACACATGACAGGTGATAAAGAAAAACTCCAGTCATATAATGCCTTAGAAAAGGAAAAGAAGGTCTCATTTGGAAATGATGCTCCTATTGTCATAAAAGATAAAGGTTTTGTTCTCTTAAAAGAAAAAGTTAAAGCTGGGAATGTTATGTATGTTGATGGTCTAAAGCATAACCTGTTGAGTGTCATTCAAATGTGTGATTAAGCAAATGAAGTAGTATTTTGATCAAATGGATGTGTTGTTCATGAGCTTTATACAGGAGAAGTTGTGATCAAAGGTATAAGAACTCCAAACAACTTATACATACTCAAGGGAGTACAACAACAGTGCTATCTAAGAAAAACTGATGAACACTAGCTATGGCATAGAAGATTGGGGAACCTAAGCTTCTCTCAAATAAGAAAACCATGCAGATTCCAGGCTGTTAGTGATCTTCCTCATATCAACATCCTAGAAAATACAATATAAATCATGTCAATTTGCTAAGCAAACCAGAGCACACTTCCGTGAAAAGGAAGGATAAACTAGTAAGCCTCTTCAACTTGTTCATACTAATTTATGTGGACCACCAAGGAAAAAGTCACGTCGTGGAGAGGAATACTTTATAGTGTTCATTGATGATTTTTCCAGAATGTGTTGGATAGGGCTTCTAAAGCATAAAGATGAAGAATTTGAAAAATTCAAAGATTTCAAAGCCTTGGTTGAAAATGAATTAGATCACAAAATCAAATTCCTCAGATTTGATCGGAGAGGGGAATTTACCTTGGATAAATTATTTGACTTTTGTGAAGAACATGGAATAAAAAGGAAATTCTCCGCTGCAGCGACTCCTTAGAAAAATGGAATGGTAGAAAGGATGAATAGAATTGTTCAACAAATGGGTCGTGCTATGCTAGATGAGTCTAGAACTCCTGTAACCTTATGGGGTGAAGCTGCATTCACTGTCATCACTATTCTTAACCAAGCAAATGTTGAGGTAGACGGCACTCAAACTCCACATGAACTTTGTTATGGTAAGACTCCTACTGTAAAATACTTCAATGCTTTTGCAAGGAAATGTTACATGAAAAGGACTGATGAAAAACTTGGCAAGTTTGAACCCAGAGAAGATGAATGCATTCTCCTTGGTTACTCTTCTAGATGTAAAGGATGTAAGTGTTATGATAAATTATTTGGGAAAATTATTGAAAGTATTGATGTTGTGGTTGATGAAGCATGCAAAAATCGAAAGCAGGTAAAAACCAAAGATTATGGAGAAGATGAGGATTACCCTCCCATATCAGATTAAACTAATTCTAAAGAAGAAACGCATGAAGCATCAGAACAATAGATAACGACAGAAGAAAACACTCCATCCAGGTATGTTAAGAAAAACCATCCAGAGACTCGGATTTTGGGACAGAAATAAGCAGGTGTGAAAACAAGAAGAAGTATTATAGAAGCTTCAATATATCTAGCATTTCTTTCCTCCATCGTACCTCAAAATGTAAATGAATCATCCAAAGAGGAATGTTGGGTGAAGGCCGTGAATGAAGAACTTGAGAAAATTGAAAAGAATAATACTTGTGAATTATTTCCTAGACCATATGATAAGAATATCATAGGAACCAAATGGATATTCAAAAACAAGCTAAATGAAAATGGAGAAGTTATTAGAAACAAGGCGAGACTTGTTTTTAAAGGATATGCTCAACAAGAAAGTATAGATTGTGAAGAAACTTTTGCACCTGTTGCTAGACTTGAAGCCAAAAAAATGTTCCTTGCTCTTTCTAGTTTTCAGAAATTCAAAGTATACCAGATGGATGTAAAATCTTCCTTTCTCAATGGAGACTTAGTAGAAGAAGTATATATTGACCAACCAGATGGATTCGCCCTTCGAAGTTTTGTAAAACTTGTATACAGACTTAGAAAGGCTCTCTATGGTCTAAAACAAGCTCAAGGGCCTGGTATTACCATCTTAACAAAGACGTCCATCAATAAGGTTTTTCAAAAGGATCAGCTTATAGCAATCTATATAAAAAGACTGACAATAATAAACTACTAATACTTGTTGTGTATGTTGATGATATCTCTTTTGGTAGCAATGACGAAGCCATGAGTCAGAATTTTGCTTCGGTAATGCAATAAGAATTTGAAATGTCTCTTCTTGCTGAGCTTACATATTTCGTTTGTCTACAAATTGAACAAAATAAAAATGGTATTTTTTTGTCACAAACCAAATACCTCAAGTAGATCTTGAAAAGGTACAGCATGGAAGATTCTAAACTGGTAATTACCCCAAAGGTAAAAGGATCTAGTCTTAGCTCAAATGATGAATCAACAATAGTACATCAACCAACCTACAGATCTATGATTGGTAGTCTCCTTTATCTAACATGTACTCTGTTAGCCTCCTGCTATAGTAGGTTACTCATATTTCATGATGGACACTTTTACAGGCCAAATATGTCATACTTTGCATTCTGCAATGCTCCATATTTGCTAACAGTCACCAAAAAAAAAAAGAAAAAAAAAAAGAAGCCATGATAGAATGCTACTCAAAATTCATCTACTGCATTCCAATTTGAAGAGTTATTTCATTTTTGTACAAATTTTCAGCTAAAGGGAGGTCCAGACAGCTTAATCTTGGTCTCCCTAGGTTTCAATTTCCTGTTTTAGAATATAGAGAATGAATAATCTGTCCAAACAGCCTAATCTTGGTAGATTCTTAGATAGGTAGAGAACCAAAGGAGCCCAACTGCTTAATCTGGGTCCTTGGAAGAAATAAGTGTAGATGTAGATAGGAAGACATCAAAAGAAAAAATTGAAAAATTGTGTCCCACAAGTCCAAGTGCACCCAAACCAAAAAGAAGAAAAAATGTTAGGTGAGTAGGCTGGGTAGGTAATTTTGAGGTTGCAGAATGTTGATTTGTGATTAATTCCACATTTTCAAGTGTTACACTCATACAGATCACAGTCAGCAGGCAGTTCCCATTTGAAGGAATTCAAGCGAGGCATGACTAACTTCCTCTCCTTCTTACTCCCTAAATCATTTACTAATTTTCCCCTAAAGAGCTCAAGATCTACTTCATACCTCTTCGCTTCATCATTTTCCATATCATTAGCCTTGGTAAAGGTCTGCTTTACTCAAGGAGAGTCCATACTTCTCTAGAAAGTTCTATCTCCCCTTCAAAGCCTAAGATCTCTGGAACTTAGCACTCTTCTTGTCATTTTCATATTAACTACTGACATTATTATTTATGTCCCTGTCTATTTTCCCATCCCCCTATTAAAACTATGTTAATAGCTCCCCTATGTAAATATCCCCTCCCCTTGGTTGAAATATAACCATAAACATCCTTTGGGAATTACTAGGTCATCTGGACCTTAGTAAGAGCCCCCATCTCTGCATAAGCTTCCCCCCAAGGTGTTTGGAATCCTTCGAAAACACAAAAAAACCCCTCTTCCAAAGGTAAAAAACCCTCCCCGCGCATTGTATTTTGGAATTTATTAATTTTGGTTAATAAATCACCAAGCACCGAAACCCATTACACCATTTTCCTAAAGTCTAAACCCACTCACGTAGTGAAATATTAAAGGTTTATCATGCGCGCTCTTTGACTAAACCCCGCGCACTTTCTCTACCCGTCCACCATCGGATCTCCTCCCCGAGATCCGATGACCCTCGTTCATATTGGGCGCCCTCCTGTGTGGGCACGTTAGCACCCGATGTCCGATAGTTTTACCATCGTACACCGCGACAACTGGTAGCTTCCCATTGCATTGGGCTGCCCCTGACAGAAACCGCTTCCGTATCAAAAGCGGTCTGATGCCCTGCCAAAACCGCCCTCCCCTTATGTAACAGGAGCGTCGCGTCATCCCGCCATGTCGGCTCCACCTCACCTCTTCCTGCCTGCGCCTGGCCCACGTCACCTGACACCGTGTTCCGCCACGTCATCGCCCTGTCGTACTACCACATCACCCTGCTAATGTCAGCATGCTGACATCACATCTGTACCAGAGGACCCCACTGTTGACGTCATGCTAACATCATCCGTCGTACAGCTGACGTCAGTAGCCAAGAAAAAGGAAAAATGTGCAAGCACGAAAGTCAAGCTTCAGAGCCCCAGAATGAAAAACAGAGGCAGTTTTCGATGCGCGATTAGCGTGAATTGCGCATCGCTATGGGAAATGAGCCATATTGGAGAATATTTAGGGAATATTTTGATTCCTCGGCCCTTTTTGCACCGAAAATGGTAGAAAAGGCCCGATTTTTCCAATCTAAACGTATCTGAAGACAGAGAGAGACCCCGTTCAGAGGTTAAAGAGTATCAGAGCAGTTGTGAAGATAAAAATAATGTCAAAGTGTATTAGAGTGGTGGCAAAGTGTATCAGAGGAGATTTTCTCAGGGCTTGAGGCAAATCCAGGAGTAAAAGGAAAGCCCTGAAAGTCAAGAAGAAGTTGAGGATGCATTGAAAGCTCACTAGCACAAATGACTACCCATTAAACTCACAGGAGATCAGTGGACCATAACTCAACGCACAGTTATGATAGAACCACTGCACCAAGCCACAGAGGACATCACATTAACTCAATTTTGATCCAGCTGTCACTGGCATAGCCCAAAGAAGATGTACTTACAGTTAATTCCAGCATAAGTTACGTTTAGAAAGCTTTTTCCTGCAGACTTGTTATGTCGGTTGTAATAAATAACTTTAGATATTTTGCTTATATATACCACCCTGAAAAATGGAGTAGGGGTTGGTTGGTTGTTTGATCCTTGTTAGTCTGATATCTTGCTCGAGCAGATATTCGCACTGTAAATGTGATGCTTTCTATTATCAAAGACTATTGAAAGCATGAATTCTGAAACTGTCTGTTGTGTTTAACGGGTCGAGGAGTGACTATGGAATTCTTGTGCTTCGACATGGTTCAATAAGTGTTTCTTTAACTCTGTTTAGTTTTTATGTTTGTGTTATCATCAATCCACCATCTAAATTGCAGAAAATAAGAATAGTTTAGGATTTTCTTGGCTGCACCCTAGGCTTAATTCTGCAATTTCTCCATGTTTTCATCAGGAATAGTTATGAACATGCATACTTAAATGATCTTGTTTACGCTGTTTCTTTCACATGAATGTCAGTTTAGGAATTCTTAACTACTCCTAGATAACCATTCATTTATCTCCTCCCTGTTAGTTGATGAAAGATTCTTAATTGCCTTTCATCCCTGACCATCATCCCATCTCTTCAGCAAATTTAGTATTGTTTCATGTGTAGCTATCCTGCTCCATAATCCTCTTGTGACCAAGAAAACGCAACAGCAAGCCTTAATCCATGACTCCATGCCCAATGGTTTGAAACTATTACATTTTCCCTTGCCTCTCTGCTTGGAATTATCTGCTTCATATTCATCTTCCATCCAAAAAAAAAATCAAAACTCCTAAACCCAATAACTAGCCTAAAATTATCATCAACAAAGCTAAATCATTAAGAGAGAGCCCTCTCTGATTGCAGGTGGGCTAGAACCTGCAATCCAAAGATTGGTTTGTGGTTACCTCGATCGTATCCCTTCAGGAGCTTAGGGACAACCTGCGTGATAGCATAATGGCGACTCTGCTGGGGACCTCCTCAGATAATCTCACAGAACTGGTCTGAAGCTCCACAGAGGAAGAAAACAACCTTAAAAAAGTTCAGTCGACCTGTGTTCTTAAAAATTTTCCCAAAAAAAAAAAAAATCAAGTTAGAAACTGGCTCCCAAGAAGCATTCGCGCCACACAAGATCAAATCCAAATGCGAGTCCCCCTGCTGTTTTTGGAAATCCCAACGTAATCCCTAAAATCCGCAGAAAGCAAGAGCAGCAAGAAGATTTGACTGTTTCGGGTCCCGATACCGTCCAACCTAATAGCTTTTTAACCCTTGTTAAAGTTTTGTTCCGTTCAAGCCCTTCTTCCCCGTGTTCATCATCCACTTCCCCAACCGCTGTATCCACACCTCCATTCACTGAAAATACTACCATTACCACTCCTAATATCCAAGTCATTCTAGTTGTTTCACTTATCCCTATTGTTCCACTTATCCCTATTAACATGGCTAATAGATATACGCCCTTACAGTTGTCAGCTAATCCCAGGGCTATGCCTAAGGATTACCAGACAAATTACCTATTTCGATGGCACAAATTACTGCACAGCCCTACAGCATACAAAGAAAATGCAGGATTACTTTGAGAGTTATGAGGTTAATGATGACAGCGTAAGAATGAAGATTTTTGTCCAAAGTTTGATAGGTGATGTCAGAACCTTATTTAGAGCACTTACACCCAATTCCATATTAAATCCAGAAGCCTTATACCAGACATTTATTAACAGATGGGAGAAAAAGAAAGACCCCCTACACATATTATCTGAGTACGATACTATCAAAAGAGGACCTAAGGAAATAGTTTGTACTACTGTGCAAGGTTTAATAACGTTTACCATGCAATACCACAAAATTTGAGACCTCCACCTGATCTTGTTTTGTACAAATTCACTGATGGTTTTGATGCTGAAATGGCATATCAATTAAGGGCAAGAGCCCCTCAAAGCCTTGCAGAGATGCAAGATGTTGTTGTTAGTGTGGAGGCAAAACTAATTGCCAAAAGAAACAGAGCCAGAACCGAGAGAAGAACAACTTTCAAGGAAGAACCCTTAGCCTTATATCAAAAACTAGATGCTATCATCAGCAGCATGCATAGGCTAGGAGATAGAGTAGAGAGCGTTGAGAGAAAATCATCATGGGAAGGACAACAGTCCAACACCATAAGGAACCTGAACTTCAGGAAAATTCAGACCACAAACACTGGAAGGGCTAGTCCCGACCATGATATTAGGCCTCCTTTCCAAGAAAATTATGCAGAGGCATCCACATCGAGTGAGCCAACGAATGAGACTCGCATGAATTTGTTAGATTCAAAAAATGAGCAACATACTTTTCTTACTCAAGAAGACCAAGACCATCATGACATAAACCAATTTCAGAACAAGTCGGGAGAGTCTTTTGATTTCAATCAAGGTTATTATTCTACTGCGTATGAAGTGCAAAAACAATATAAGTTAAGAACAAGGACCATTGATGTCCTTGCATCTAGCAGAACAAAGGATAGCAAACAGCCCAACAAAGTTAAAAACAATGTTGTCATAACAGAACCAGTTGATATTGCTGTCCCAAACCCGCATCAGGTAACTTTGGAAGATATAATAGATGCACAACCTCCTATTGATAAGCCTCTATCTTCCTCTCCCTCAAAAGAAAGTCTGAACGGCACTCCAAAAAATATTCCCAAAACATAAATACCACAAACTGTCATTCATCATAACGCTGACACTCAAAAATAAAACACAGAGAGGGTGCCCGAAAAAGAGAAATCTGCTACTACCAACGTTAAGAATCTATTGGAGAAACCATTCAACTTAGAAGAAGAAATTGGAAAACTCAAGATATCCATTCCCCTCTCAGAACTTGCCAAGCATGATATATATAGGCAACAAATCCAAAGGTCACTTCAACTACCACAGGTCAGGGATGATGTAAATGTTTTAGATGATACCCCTGAGCTGCTATTTGGTCCAGAAGTTAACCGAAAATCAACATATGGACCTGTTCCACCCTTTTATGTCAGCCTGCACATACATAACAAAATCTTGCATAATGCTATGTTTGACTCAGGAGCCTCACATAACCTTATGCCCAAAGCTGTAATGGAAAAACTAAACCTTGATGTCACAAGACCCTATAAAGCTTTATACTCCTTTGGCTCAAGTCAAGTCAAGTGTTTAGGCTTAATCAAAGACATTTGTGTGTCTCTATTCCAATTTCCCAGCAAGACAATCCTAATGGATATAGTAGTTGCTGACATTCCAACGAAGTATGGCATGCTCCTATCAAGATCATGGGGCGCGAAACTGGAAGGATCTCTTCAACTTGACTTCTCTTATGCCACTATATCTGTCTTTGGGCAACCAAAGAGACTGTATAGGGAAACACTGATGAAGTATGTTGTTACACAAAAATATCGTCACCTTGATTATTTGCAGTTGTTATGGGTCTATCACCACCTATGCCAGCTTCCTAAGCAAGTCTCAGACCTCAGCTCTTCAAAACAAGCTTAAGAAATGAAAGAAAGACATCAAAAAGCAATGTAACTCTGGTTCCACACTTTCTCTCACTTTTACCTGTCGGCCCACACCTTTTCTTCACGATATCTGCATACTTATACGCTCTGTATGTAAAGGGGAGGGTGCGTACCCCTGTGAAAGTCAAAAGGTGCATTTTTTGTCTTGAAAAGCTCACTTTGGGTTAATTATAGAGTTTTCTAGAAGAATTTTTGACGTGGATTGTTCGCTCCAAGTGGTTCATGTATCCCATAAGAGGATGAACTAATCCCTTGTTAGGAGGAGCTATCCCTTTGAAGGAGGATTCTATCCCTCTGAAGGAGGACTTGGTAACTAATCTCCATTGCACTATAAATTGAGGCATTGGGTCAGTGGCTTGGGAGGTTAGAAGCTAAACTTTTGAGGGTAAATGCTAGTGAAATCAAGACTTCCTATTTGAGATTAAGAGGAGAGATCACATACCTTTTTGGCTTCATTGGGGAGTGAGTGAAGCTTGTCCAAGTAGAGGAGAATTCTTGTTGGACCTTGGGAGGAGCTTGTACAGTTTCAAGGCAAAGGTTCTAATGCTCTTCTCCTTTTGAATTAATACAATCAAGCTGATTTTTCTCAACACGTATCTCATGTTATTTGTTTCATGGACTCCTTAACATTCATGTTAAATATGTTTTATAATACTGGTTATTCAGGTGCTATTTAATTTTTTGCCTTGTTTGTGTTTGCAAGTTTTCAACAAAGGAACTTACTTGGATCAAAGGAGCAAAGGCATCCCCAAACTTGCGTTGGACATGAGGTAGGCATTAAACACATTTTCTTGCCATTATTTATAAAGAGCATTTAGATAAAGATAGTGTCTGGTTGGGTTGTTTGTCATTAGGTCTTCTTTAGATTCTAGGAAGGTCTATCTTATCCGCAAGATCGACTCATTCCGCGTGACAAAATGGCGACTCCGCTGGGGACTCTGATTGTTTTCCTCGTTTTTCTTTGACTTGAGAAACTTGCCTTTTTGTTTCTGTTTTTGGCATGTTGTGTGTGGATTTGGGTAAACTTAGTGGATTTAGCTTTGTTTTTTATTTTTCATTACTTTGGTCGAAGTCCACAGTCTGCACGTGTATCACAGTGCGTACCTGTACGCACTTTTACTTTGTGCACAGAGCGTACCTGCACCTGTGTAAACTCGGAACCTGCGTACCCTTCTAAATTTTTGAAATTTTGAATTTTTATTTTTAAATTAGTTTTATCTTGTTTTTTTAGTGGTTATCCTCTGCCCATACCTGCATGTGACTGGTTGAAATTTTTCCTTGGTTTAATTTCATTAGCATTAGGGTTTTAGGTGAAATTCCTAGGAGTTTTGCTTGTTGGGTTTGTTTTCTGATTTGGTTGTGTAGTGGCTCTGAGCTTAGAGGCTGTAGGGACTTCAGATCACCTTAGTTTCTGCGAGTCTTCTTATGAGTCTGAACATTTATGAAATCTTCCCTTGTTGAGGAATCTGCTTTGAGTTTTCTCTTTACAAAACTTCGAAAAGCTTGTGATGGAAAGTTTGGATTTTCATTTTCAAAAGGAAAACAAAAATTGGTTGTTCTTGACTTATTTGTGATTTTGGACAAATTGGTCCTTCGTTTGCTTGTAACCAAGTAAAACATCCTCAAAAAGACTTTTTGTGAGCTTTTACTTCAAATAGGTTTTCATAGTTTGTAGATCTTAAGTTTGCTTTATTCAATAGTTTTCTCAAAGATTTTCTTTAAGTTATAGTTCTAAATGTTTTTCAAAAAAATATTGAAGGTCTATTTTGAAAAAGTTTGTTTTTAGTAGCATTTGAATGTTTGAATGAAAAAGAGAAATTCTTGTGAAAATAATTAGTTGTCTCGTTTTTGAGTGCATTGGAATGGATACTCTTCTTTTGATTTGGTTGTTAAGAAAGATTTGTGTTTTCAAGTATTTTCATTTTCCAACTCTTTCCTAGCTAGAACTTCGTTGAAGAGAAAAGATCATTTAATCATCTTAAGTGCATTTTTGTAGTGATTTTGAGTCGAGTCTTTATACAACAAGTTCCATCTCCATCACCTCTTGAATTAATCAAAAACCACTAAAAATCACGCTTAAAATAAAATCAATCTAGCAAATTTTTTGTTTCTAGGGCTCTGATACACCAACATAGCTTAGGCTAGTATCTTGGAGTAGGGAGTAATTAACTCTCCAAGATAGTAAAACAAACAAGTAGCTTTATCTTGCGGTAGGAGAAATCCAATTGTTGCATCTATGCTCTGGGAAATCTCCTCTTAAAGGAGAAGCACGAGATCGTGTCCGAACCAGTGTAGGAATCAATCCTTCCTCATTGGGAACGACGCCAGATATTCACGTATTACAAATGGTAAACCTCGGATTAACCATTGTCAAGGAGCTTGGGGTCAATTGTTGGTAAACCTCGGTTTATGTCGAGGAGCCTCCAAGGGGATTGAGCTTGCTACTCTGCCCTTGCATGCGTATCGGATCGCAGACTGTTCCCCCAAGTATATTTGTTTCTGTTGGTAACTTTAGTGACCATATTCTCTAGGATTCTTCCTAAGGTGACGGTGGCGGGAAGATCCCACTGTACCTGGAGCAGACGTCAGCTAGACTCACTTGGATTTTCTGGGGGGTTCTCTTCACTCGAGATGGTTAAGTGGAGAAACTTGTGCCAGTCTATTCATTAAGCAGGTCGTCAGGGTAACTGTTCCAACCGCTATTTCTGTATCGAACTCTGTGACTTTGGATTTCATCAACAACTAGTGTTTTTGGTCCGGAAAATTACTGTTTATGTGTGTTTGATCTCTTAGATTATTTAGGTGTGTGATTCAATTTGTTTGGTTCTTTAGAGACTTTAGGTGGTTTTCATTGAGATTTTACCTTGTTTGCGTGTGAAGTAGTTAAAAATCTGTAACTGTGGCTGAATTACCGAGGCATTCCCGTAGACTTTGGGGCCAATCCCCTGAGTTTGTTAATGTGGCTGAGTTACTGAGGACATCCCGTAGACTTTGGGGTCAACCTCCTAAAGACATACCGAGCCAGCTTGAAGGCTTGAAATTCCTCGTATCTCCAAGTAGTGGTAGAAGTGGGTCACCTGAAGGAGGAGAACCTTCTTTGGTAGAATATTCTGATTCTCAACCGTTAGTAATTTCAGAAGTTACTGGTAGTATTGCATCTACTAGTGATATAGGTGAAGAAACTGAAGTATCTAAACCCGAATCTGAAGTTGCTGCTACTCCCATATCAGAGTTTGTTTCTCCGACTCCTAGTGGTCCTAGTTCTCCTATGGTAGAAACCGTAACTATCCAAGATGTTCCTGCTGGACTCATAGCAATTGAAGAGCTTGTTATTTCAGATATCGAAGAAAGCTTTCCTTTTCCAGACAATCAAACTATCTTAGAGCTTAGGGAGCGTGAATCAACTTTTTATAGTCCACCAAGGAGCACTGCTTGGTACCATTCACTGACCCATCTTTTGGAAAATATGAGACTTAGTCTTTCACCACCTCGCATTTTTTATCACCCTGCACCTAGAGATCATTATCCTGCATTGAATATGTCTAGTCCGTCATCCATGTATTCCCAATCTCCATTTGTATGGTGGTCCTTCTGTTCTTGCTGGGTATCAGTCTATCTCTGGTACTTTTTCGGGACCATCTCCTCGTCCTATTGAACAAAAGTTGTTAACTGGAAGTAGTGGTACTAAACCGTTGAGTGCAGAAGAAATTCTAATGATGTCAGGTCAACTTCAAGGTGGCTAGTTGCCAGTCATTTTTAGTTGCCAGTCAGATATGATAATGGCACGGAGCTATTGACTTCGTTAAAGCAATCGACATCCACTTTCATTTCAGATCATCTCCATGATTGGAGACGTCGACGGCGTTTAGTGAAGTTTTATATCCTGGATCAGATCTTAGCTGAATGGTTTCTAAAATCCTTATTGCCCAAGATCACTGAAGATGTAGCTAAAGCCGGAGTAGTTATTGAAGAGCAAGTCATTGGTCAAGCACAGTATCTTGACTTAGTTTATACTCAGTCAGGTACGTTACACGAGAAGATCCCCGACCTACCTACACAAAATCAAATCGCTGCTACTCCTTCAGGGTCTCATGCCGCTGATGGTATGATTGGCACGGTAAATACTAAAGTTAAGAAGAAATCTTCTAAGAATTCTTCTCCTATAATAACCTTGCCAGATTCCCCGACGGGAGAGTCTTCCGTAGAACTTTCCACTGATATTCATGTTGTAGAGTCATCTACAGCTAAACCAAAAACTGGTGGTAAGAAGAAAGGGAAGAAGAAGAATAAAGAGAAAAATTCAAAAGAGAAATCCGAAAAAGCGGAACCCACTGACGAGAAACAAAAACCTCATTATCCGTGTCTCATTTGTGAAGAAGACCATTATACGAGAGACTGCCCTCATCGGCCGGAAGTTGCAAAAATCGTCAAAGGTTCCCAAACTCCTGCTATCTGGAAGGATCCTTTTCCAGCTCAAGATAGTAAGATGATAGGTTCATCCTCCAGTGCCAATGAAGAACCCATATTGATGATGTCTCATGTAAGGATTGCGACTCGATCACAAGATTATGGTAGTAAAAGTCTTGTTTATTGAAAGGAAGCAGAATCTTCTCATTCAAATCCATCAACCTCAGCTCCCGGTTCCGATCCACTACAGATCGAGAAACCTAACCCGGACATAGTAATCAAACTGCCCACAAAGGGTGTACTTCGAAAGTCTGCTTTCAATCCACATGCGAGAGCGGCTCAGAATTACAACATTGTTGAGGATTTAGCTGTTTCACCCTCAGCGATGTCAGCTTTGGAAGTGTTGCAATCATGTCCAGCACGACGCAAATTACTTTTGTCGGCTATAGGAGCTGTTGACGCTCAGGACCCGAACCTTATAATCTTCGATCTAGAAAATAGTGCACCACGTCTCCCCCATCAAATGGCTGTCCAGATTCTAGTGATGGTCAAAAACAGAGTTGTTCATAGGACTGTGATTGACGAGGGAGCTTCCACGTGCATTATGTCGATACAGTGTTGGAGATCGCTTGGTTCTCCTTCACTAAATCAATCCCCGACAATTCTAAAGGCCTTTGATGGTCGTGGGTTTCATCCTTTCGGCATTTTACAGGATCTACCTATAGGGGTTGAAGGAAATATCATTAATCTAGATGTGGAGGTGGTTGATGCCCCTCTAGATTACAACCTTCTCTTGGGTCGTAGTTGGTCCTACACTATGACAGCTGTTGTCTCATCCGTCTTTCGACTTATAAATTTCCCTCACAATGGAAAGATCATAACTATAGACCAGTTGTCATACCTTTCATCCGACCCAGCCTCTACTGAGAGCATTCAACACATTGGTAAAGCGATGATCCCTTATAAGTATGTTTGTGTAGGGTTAGTTAAAGACTTCGGTTTACTGGGCACTTTTCCTTTCCATCCTATCAACGCATCGTATTCTACTGCAACAATTCATATGATTTCATCAGGAACCATCGTTAATGTCGATCCTTGGATTATCCCTTCTGAAACTGAGATAGACTCATTTGGTACTCTTATACATTTGAGTCCGTATGAATTTGCATATCAGACAGTGCAGTCGCTTTCTGACCCAACATCAACCCAAATCTACTTAATGAACGAAGTCCATGAAGACTCATTTTCAACATCAAACTTGGAATTAAAAACGTTTTCCGAATGTGTTCAATCAGATGAGAAAATTCATGAAATGCTATGTGTCGATGAGTTACCATGGGAAGATCTACATCACAGGTCTTCATTTTTACCCAAGAGCGATCGTTTTGAAAATGATTTTTCATCAATATTTACAACCGAATATGTTAAGGACGCTCAAAATCCAATGAAACATCCTGATTCCGAGTTAAATTTGGGCAATATTTCTAAAACTATTCCCCTTGACATTTCAGTTAAGCCTGGAATTATTGAAAACGTTCATATAGGTGCCTCTTGTACAGACGATGAGATTAAAACATACAGGGACCTATTTCAAGAATTTCGCGACGTTTTTGCCTGGTCCTATGAGGAAATGCCAGGAATCAACCCAACAATCGTAGTTCATGAAATTAAAACCTACCCGGACGCTAAACCCGTTCGGTAACGTTTGCGTCAGATTCACCCAAGAAAAGCTGCTGCAATTAAAGAAGAAGTATAAAAACTGTTGAAAGTAGGTTTCATTTATCCAATCCCGCTAACGGATTGGGTATCGAATATTATTCCCGTGAATAAAAAACAAGGGACAATAAGAATCTGTATTGATTATAGCGACATTAATTGAGCATGTCCAAAAGACAATTACCCTACACCCTATATCGATCAAATCATTGATGATTGTGCCGACAGTTAAATTTTCTCCTTTATGGATGGCTTTTCCGGCTACAATCAAATCAATATTCTGCCTGCCGATCAACCAAAAACAACATTCATTTGTCCATGGGGAACGTTTTCTTATTGCGAATTACCTTTTGGCCTTAAGAATGCCGTCGCAAATTTTCAACAGGCTATGTCTTACGCTTTTCATGATATAAAACACATTGTGCAACCCTATCTCGATGACTTGCCTGCTCATTCCTTACATAGAGCTGATCACCTCGTCCATTTACGAGCAATCTTCATGAGGTGTAGGCATTATCAAATTCAGTTGAATCCCCACAAGTGTGTATTTTGTATTGAAACGGGTCGATTACTGGGATTTGTAGTTTTGAAAGTTGGCATTCGCGTCGATCCTTCGAAGGTCAAAGCTATCATCAAAATGCCTCCTCCTTCGAGTCTTTTCCATCTCCAAAGTTTGCAAGGGAAAGCAAACTTTTTACGTCGATTTATCCCTAACTACGCCGAGATTACAAAGGGTCTTACCCGGTTGTTGAAACAAAATACTTCATTCTTTTGGGATGAGATAGCTGAGAAATCTTTCGATGCTTTAAAACATGCGTTGACCCATGCACCATTGTTACATCCTCCCAACTACAACCAAGACTACTTCTTATATCTCGTCGCCTCCTATTCCACCATTGGAATGGTGTTAGTTCAGGAAGATGAATTCAGTACGGAACATGTGATATATTACCTTAGTCGGACATTAAATCCAACTGAGCTAAAGTATTCACATGTGGAGAAATTGGCATGTCAGCTGTTCAAGCTGTCCAACATTTTCGTCATTACATTTTATTACACAAAACTATGGTCATTTATGATTGCAACCCCATGATCTATATTTTGAACAAGCAGTTGCTGGGGGGCAAGTACTCCAAATGGATTGTCATCTTACAGGAGTTTGACTTGGAATTTGAAAATTCCAAGTCAAAGAAATCATTAGTTTTTGCGGAACTTATGTGTGACTTCCCGCGTGTTGATACAGAAACTGTGGCGGAGGAGCCCATTGCAGATGAATCTTTGTTTCTTATTAGCTCTTTAGATCCATCGTATGGAGATATCATCACTTATCTCCAAACCCAAACCTTTCAGCCAGATCTTTCACGATCCGACCGTCGGAAAATTCGATTCCAATCCCAGCAATTCAAAACTATTGGAGATACTCTTTATCGCCTGGGGCAGACTCTATTTTTCGATGTTGTTTGACTCATGAGGAAGTCAAAAGGGTCTTCAATGACTGCCAGTCTGAAGCGTGTGGTGGTCATATGTCTGGGTATGCCACTGCCCAAATGATATTGCGCGCTGGCTATTTCTGGCCGTCTTTGTTTAAAGATTGTATTACTGCAGTCCAAAAATGCCACAATTGTCAAATTTTTGATGAAAAGATGCGTGCTCCACCTACTCCTCTTCACCCCATAATTTCCTTTGGTCCTTTTGCCAAATGGGGTATCGATTTTATTACATGTAACCCTCACTCGGCCGGGGGGCACGCGTACATTATTGTTGCAGTAGATTATTCTACTAAGTGGGCCGAGGCGATGCCTACAGTTGAGGCAGACGGAAAAACAGATGCAATTTTTGTATTCAATCATATAATTGCTAGGTTTGGTGTTCCACAACTGATTATCACTGACCATGGGCGTCATTTTCGAAATGTTATGATGACAGAACTTACAGACGAACTTGGCTTACATCACGACAGTTCAACTCCTTATTATCCACAAGTTAATGGTCTGGTTGAAGCCATCAACAAAGTCTTAGTCATCATGATCCGATGAATCATTGGGATTCATCAGTTGAACTGGCACAACATGTTATTTTCAGCGCTACGGGCATACCGAAACTCAGTCAAAACATCAACAGGGTTCACTCCTTTCCAACTAGTTTATGCTTCGGAAGTTGTGCTACCTATTGAGTGCGAAATCCCTTCCTTGCGAATGGCCATCGAATTACTTCTAGCTACTTCCGAAGAGGAAAGACGTTTATTATACTTAGCTCAGCTAGATGAGAATCGTCGCGATGCTGCATTAGCGATCGAATCTCATGCCAAACGTATTAGGGCTCAGTATGATCGAAATGTAACCCCTCGATATTTTTCGGAAGGAGATCTAGTCCTTTTGTACGATCAATCAAATGATAAATTGGGCGCTGGAAAATTCGTGCCTATGTGGCATGGTCCCTTTCTTGTCAAGCGAAAGCTAGTGAAAGGGGCCTATGAGTTGGTAGACTTTGACGGGGTCTCTTTAGGTAAACCCAGAAATGGTCTTTACCTAAAAAGATATTATGCTTAAAACGAGTGTGGAGATTTGTTTTTTAGTTAGGTTAGTTTTTCTTCTAGCTGGTGTGTTTTAGATTAAAGTGTGCTTAGCTTAGAGATTGAGTTTTCCATCGTTATTCCTGCTTATCTTGGTTTTACGTTTGATGTCGCAGATGTAGACGCCTCTTCAAACATATATTGGTTTCGCTGATGGCGCTTGTCATAGTACACAGAATATTTCTTCCGTAGCTTGGGTTATCTATTCGCCCTCTGACGAGTTGGTATCTATGCATGGGGTAAGCCTCGGTCAAATAACGAACAACATTGCAGAGTATAGTGGAGTGGTGGAGTTATTATCTGAATCTATTTCATTTGGGATTCGGAGTTTCATAGTGAGGTTAGATTCTGAACTCGTTGTATTACAGCTTAATAGAGTATACGCCATTAGAAATCCAGTTTTATTAAGATTATTTTTGAGAGTGCCTCTCTTGGAACGTGAATTTGACTATATTGAATATCATCATATTCCAAGATCTTTAAATACATTAGCAGATGCAATTGCTTCTCAAATGTTATGTAGACATGTGTGATAATCATACAAGTAAATTTAAAAACATTTCATAACATCTTTAACAAGACAAGCTAGTAATAATGATATCATATAGGAGTGTGTCAAAAAATACATCGTCCTCAATCATAGGTTGAAAAACACCTTATGATTGGCAAAAATGATAGGTAAAAAAAGCGAAATGCCATGTGAGACTACAATGAGAGATCGTCCCATCACTGGTGATGATCTCGATACAAAACCACTGCACGGGCCACCTTACAAAGGAACCTCCTAAAAGGTCCGGGGACTCCAATCACATAGCGCTGAAGTCGACGAGGGATGTCGTCTATGATGGTCTCAGGAATGTCCCCTCTCAAGCGCTCTAGGTGACTCTCAACCTCGGCCAAGGTCTCGGCTGATTCATCCTGTGGGGCTGGAGCTGGTGCAACTGGTTATTTTCTCTCGAAAGGGCGGAGATCGACTGGTCGCTATTGGCCCACATCTGCATTTTAAAATTATTACTATCAGTTTTGAGACGATATAAAAATAAAAAAAAAATAACATTAGGAAAGAGTTGAAAATGATTACCTGATTCGTCCCACTGCTCTCCTGGAGGAAGAGCCATGTCTGGGTCTCCGCGAAAGTCAACCCCAGCATAAGGAAAATCCTGGATAGAAAAAACCTGGTTCTCCAACCATTCGAAATACTCAGGTTTGAACCGGACAACCTCCGTCCCCTCGTCAGGATGACGAGCCATTACTGTGACCCATCGCATCAGTTTGGGCTCTCGGGGAAGCCCAGCTCCAACTATAAGGTGTTGCGGGATAAGCATAAATCCTCTCCAGGCCAAAGCTCATGACTAAAGCTCCATAACCAAAAGTCTTCTTTCGTCCGTTCTTCGCCCTGGTCAATTGGCCCTTCACATTGGCCACCACAGCATCGCACCAGTTGAAGATGGTGCCCTGAAAGCAATCAAATGCCATACGCATCTGGGATCCGGTGGCAACATGTAATGTGGTAGCTCCGTAAAGTATAGTAACAGTGAATGCAATCACCATAAGCTCAGGACAAGATATGGTCTTTATGTATATCCCTTTGTCTCTAGTCTGGCGGTTGCAGTACTTTAACTAGAGACTATCGACAGACTGGCCACCTACCCTAGTCCCGAACAAAGTCAAGTCAACACACCTCTTAGGCAAACCAGTCAAGAAATATATATCCCCCAGCTCGATCTCAAGTTGGTGGCCGCCAATAAAGAAACACTCGTCCTGGACGCTCCATCTATCAACCATCCACTACAAGAAATCCACCTGAGCCCTCATGCCAGGAATGGCCCAGTATTCGTATAAGCTGCACACCCTCAAAGCATCAAGCGAAGCCTGATGATTCCATGCGGCAACATCGACGTCCTCGTGCTCTCATTCGCACCAATCTAGCATGGTGTACCACCTACATCAAGCAAAAAGTTCATTTAGAAAGCTAGAATAGTTTTTCTTTGGTCCATTTTTGAAGATTTTTTCGTTAAAAACCCTCGCGGCGGGGCCTGCACCCTTCATGTTGGACACATTGTGTGGGACCGCACTTTTTTCACATGAAAGGTGTGGACCCCGAGCTTTTTCCCAATGGAGAAAAAGTTGGGGTCCGCAGGTTCGCAGTGGTGAGCCTGTGTACCTCGGGCGTGGGTTTTTTGCCTAAAAACCCTCCTAAAAAATGAAATGAGGGACTAAATTGAAAAATTAAATGGTTAAAAATGAAGAGGAGGATGATGTGGATTACTTGGAGAAGACGTCGTTTGATTCCGACGGTTAGATTTTTCGCAATCTTCATGGGAAGTTTTCAGAGCAAAAGCACTATTTTCTCACCCAAATCACAAATGGTAAAAATGAATTGTAAAACCCCTTTTTATAAGTTTTTTGAGTAAATAAATTGAAAATTTGTTTATGTTTCACTTTAAAAACGTATTATTGCGACATTTTTATCTCTTTCAAGCAGGTATGAGTCATGTTTGTGTTTTTGTGCAAGATAACAGGATTATTCAGGTGAAATCTATCATTTTTAGCTAGAGTCACCTTTAAGCCCTTTTCTGACTCCTAAAACATGAAAAGATTGCCTAGTTTTTATTTTAAGCTCGTTAAAACAGAATTAAAAGATGGTTGATTTACAACTCTTTTTCGACCATAAAAACATAAAAAGATTGCCGGATTTTTGTCGTTTCAAATTTGATATTGGTTATAAAATGACATGTCCTTGGTTGCTTTTTTACTTTTTCGGATCAAAGACACTAATAACGAAAAGTACTCCTTGGTC